>JAJTUV010001385.1:0-212500 GCA_021653895.1 Mastomys natalensis
CGGTTCTGAAGGACAGGTTCACAGGCATGCACAAAGGTGAGAGCACCTTTCCCTCTCAACTTTGCCGGGGAGCAGGAGCGGCCGGGCAGCAGACTGGCCGGCAAGCGACTGGCAAGCGAGAGACGGGGCGAAAGCGAGCCGCGGGCGGGCGCCGAGGAGGGAGGCGCTCCGGCAGAGAGATCGAGCTGGGATGTGTGGGGAGATAGATGTTCGCCGGGACAAGGCTGGGCTTGAGGCGAACAGCCGATGGAAAGCGGTGCCGTAGAGAGGGCAACAGAGACAGTAGATGGGAAGAAAGAAGGGGTGGGGGTAGCAAATAGGGCTCGGGGTTTTGGATCTAGAGTCTTGAAAGATTGGGATGGGGACTAGCTGCTCCCGGGAAGCCCAAAAGACTGAGCGGACTGGCGGGCACTCAGCTTGCCCAGGTTCTGGGGTGCTGTCCATCGCCGTGGTGCTGAAAACACTACAGGAATTGCTCTCCTCTCTGCATGGGCCAGAAGAGCAGAGTGCAGCCGTCTAAAAGGGAGAGGGATAACAAATTCAAGAGATATTTTCATTTTGCTATCAATTTAACAGTAAACTCTCCCTAGAGAGATTCGTGCCTCAGTAGTCTGGTTGTCGTGTGACTGGTGAGAAGGGGCTGGTTTCGATATTTGGAAGGATTGATTAAAAAACCCAAGGCAAGAATTAGCAAGGAAAGAGCCATCCCAGGGTGGAGTGAAGGGTCTAGGAAATCTGAACAATCCCCTTCCCCAGTGAGGCTTGGATTTAGGAAATAATATTATGCATGCAAGAGGTGCATTTTGAAAGGTAAGCTTTAATTTATCCCAAACTCACCATACAGTGAGCTTTATAGTACATTATTTCTCCTTAGAAGCAATCACTATTGGTAAGTGCCTGTAGAAGGTGGAGACAGAATAATCAAAGAATTAAAATCTAACAACTTTTTAGGAAGGTGTCATGGGATTGTCTGCAGCCTGCCTGTTTTCTCTCTGTTTTATTATCTTTAAGGCAGAGCCCAAAATGAGTTCAGTTGTAGAATGTGTGTGGGTGTCTTGTGGGTGATGAAATTAGCCCAGTGCTCTGCTCCCTAACAGTAATGTATAGGATGTGCACCAGGGATTAATCGGTGTTGGAGTTGTGTGGGCAAGTTAAATGCTTTCTGAGAGAGATTGATGGCCAGGCAGGGAAGGAGTACGGAGCTAAGGAAGTTGTAAGGATGTATGGACATTCCGTTTTTAATAAACAGGAGTGTGGAGAGCCATAGAAGATACGGTGTTAGAACTGGTGATTTTGAAGATGAAAACACATACATACACCCACCCCCACACAGACAGAAGCCTCATCTTTGGCCACAAATGGGCTATGAACGTAGCTGATCCTCCGGCACATTAGGTGCAGAGCGCAGAGCTGAGTGGCTCTCTAAGCAGCTGAGGGTTTTCACTATCACAACCACCCTCAATCCCAGCCCTCCCTCCATGCGAATACTAAAACAGAGCTCCAAAGTCTTCCTAGTTGGAGTCCCAGAGAGCAGTTTTTATTGGCTTTAGCATCTTCCAGCTTGCATGCTGAGGAGTAAATCTTAAAGTTAATGACATGTTGAGTAGCACAAAGAACACAGCAGAATGGAAATATACTAGATTTGTTGGTGTGGGGAGAAGGGGGGCTGTCATGGAGAGAGAAAGAAACCTTTATCCAATATGGAGAAAATGTCTGTTCAGAAGAGAGATTGGAAGGGGGAGGCAGGCTTCAAATAATATTTGGAAAAATAAATACTTTCTTTTCCCTCCCTCTGGAGGCAACCATGTCTTTGTAGTTTTTCCTTTTCCAATCAGGCTCCCTGGAAGCTAATCAAGGTTTGTATCAAACCTTTGTCATTCTAATAGGTCCTCAGTCTTAAAAATAGTAATAATAAAATTTTAACGGCACAGAGGAGGGAGGCTGTCCGTCTTCACAATCAGTTCTTGTAGTAATTTAATATTTCAAAGTTTAAAAAAATCAGAACCCACTAGAGGCAAAAGACAGTTATGAGGAGCTGGTTGTTCTATGGGCTCCGAAATGGAGCACTTTACTGCTCCTCTATTTCCAGTGCAGATAAACTTTAATATAATTCCATGTTTTCTCCTCAGCAGTCCCTTGCTTCGGCCACTACTTTGTTTCTAGTGTAATTTGAACTCTCTTATACTATAGTAAAGAATTTTAATCATTTGCATCAGGAAGCTACATAAGGTTTAGCACAGACACACACACACAAACACACACACACATGTATGTGTGTATAATGTACATGTTTATACAAGATTCCTAAGACAGGCAAAACTTTATTTTCCAAATAATTCTTACAAACTGGCTCAGAATGTGACAGGCAGGACTGATGGCTCAGACACACTGAGTGTCCCATTGTTGTCCCTTGTCTTCCATAATTTGGGCATATATTTTTCCTTATGAAAGGTCCTGCTTCTCTGTCCTTCTTATTTTTACAGTCAGGGTTGGGCCATCATGTCCCTGACAGTCCTGAGAAGCTCCTGGAGAGCTGCATGAATCCAAGCATCTCTGAGGGTTGCTTTATTCAGCCCTAGTGGAGTTTGAACTCCTGCTTCAATGATGCAGTCTGATTTATTAGCTAATCCTGATAAAAATAAGCCTCTGGCCACCTTAAAAAAATTACTTGTCTGCCATTGGTGATTAATTACTCTTAAGTGAAAAAGCATGATGAGGCTTGAAGGATGAAAGCTGCTTTTTGGCTTCTACATCTTTCCAATCTCTAAACTGACAGCGTGAGGCTAAGGATGGAACCATGCCTTTGTTAAGCCTGGTTTCGGGCATATTTGTGGTCCTTGTTCCCCTTTCCTGAGTGTTTAACTTCTAATAAATTATGATAGGATATAATTGAGAGACCTAACAAGACACTGACCCCCATTGTGGATGGCACGTGTACAATATTGGTTCTTTAAAATCAGTAAAAACTAAATGATAGGCGTGAGGTTTCAGGTGGGTATCTTTTTCTTGGCCACCTGCCATTTCAGGTAACTAAAAAAGGGAGGAGCTCCAAGGGTTAATGGAATACCTGCCATGCGTAGAATGCACCTTAAAAGGCAATTACTCCAGTCAAATTGGGAGTCCATGGAGGAGGGAGTGGGTGGATGTTGTGGATCATCCTAACCCCATATCCAGAAAAGGCTGTTGGATTGGAAAGCAGCAAAGAGCAGCTGTGGAGTGGAATAATTACTGTAAAGGTAAATTTACCCCCTAGAGACCAGCAAGCAATTGGTGGAAAGGGGATCTGTGTGGTAGGAGAGAGAGAAAGAAAGAAAGAAAAAGGGCAGAATCAAAATTCAAAGAAACAATACGCACAGAAGAAAGCCCACTGTAATGCAAACTCCCGCTAACTGGAAGCTTCTCTTCTCCCCAATTCGAAGCACTTTTGGAAAGATTGTTTTTACAGGCTCCAAAGAGAAAGACATCGTAGTATTGATCAAACAAGAAAGAGGCCAATTCCTGGGATAGCAGCAGAAATGAGCTGAGGGCCAATTTCACCCTGTTTTGTAGAATTTTTCTTCCCTGAAAAAGCGAACAGGTCACCCACTTCTCATTTTTCTTTTACTTCTCTAATATTCTTTTTGTTTCATAGTGAACAGAGATGGTGACTGAAGGTATATTAATACACATGCATATCTTTGCTTGTGTACACATGTGCACGCAAGTGTACACACACACACACACACACATCACTGCATCACACAGGACTAAGTCAGGAATCCATTCATAACTTTGGTCCTGTCTAGCAAGATAGGAGGCAGCAAAGACTGAGTTACTGAGATATATAAAAACTAGTGCTCTCTGGATAGCCATATTATAATGCATTATCTTTGAAGTCATTTAAGTCCAATTTAAGTGGTATTTAGTATAATATTTATGAATTAACGTAATCTAAACATAAGGTTGTCCCCAAAGGTTTAAACTGCCTTTACTACCGATGTGCGCTTGTTCTGAGAGCCTGCAATGCATTATAATCTAAACAGTCAAGTCCCCAGAAGAGTTCCTCTTATTATCTGGTCAGAACAGCTCTACACCTGAGTAGATACTAGGCTTTGAGATTTTTACCTATTGCATGATCAAAAATCTACTCTAGTAATAAAGCAAGGGCTTCAGACCTTGGGACTGCTGCTATGGGAGCCCCAACATCCCGTACTATCGCACTCCATACAGAAGAAGGGTGAGGACTGAGTAACTGAACCTCCTGTGGATTTGTCTCCAAGGAGGGCATCATTTTAATACATCTTCACCATCAGTTGCACAACCTCTTATTTTATCTACACCTAGGTAGGAAACACCTGAAGCCCTTTGATTTGTTATATAAGTGGGAGGAGGAAATGGAGGTTATGGTTATGTTTTGGTCATCTGTAACCATCTTCACAAAATTACATTTCATATTCTCATTTAAAGACACAAGCATTTTTCAGAACATCAAATTTCCACCTCTTGATTTTAGCCAAAATGACTTTCTTTATTGCTGTGCTTATAGGTGAATTAAAACTGTAAGGCACTATCTAGTTTCCATTTTCAAAATGAGTCTAAAACAGAAAAGCTGAGTGTCAGCATGTGTGTCAGCTCAATGAAAATAAACTTTTTTTAAATTACTTTGAAAAATAAAATGTTAGTTTTTGTCCAGAGAAAAAAGACTAGCTGGGTGACTTGTTACACACCTACAACTGCTAAAAGAAAGGTTTACCTATCGGTGAGAGGAAAAATGGGATACCCAGAATAAGAAAACAAGAAAAATACTCTAAAATTTTCACCAAATAAATAAATAAATAAATGAGCATAGCAATCATTTGGAGACTAAGGGATATCAAAGAAACATTAACCATTTAAGTGCTTCTAGATTCTAGATGTCAATGTGTCCTATTTAAAGGCAAAGAAAAACTAGGGGAGTGATTGGCTTGTTTTAAAGACTGGTGGTTATTTATTTTTTGAGAATAGTTTTATTCATCTTTAAAATGGATGTTTCTGCAAGTCAGCTCACAGGCAAATTAGAATGAACACGTGCACAAATGTCCACCCAAGTACAAATGGTTAGCTGCATTCCACATATATGAAAAGAGGGGCTGGCCTAGATTTCACTGCAGTTCAACAGAGAGGTGCTAACGTGCACCCAGCCCAGTCTGTAATGGTAATTCCAGGTTGTACTGAAAGAATCCCCTTGAAGTTCCCTTTAGCCCTTCCACTACCTCCTCCAGTGGACCTGGGTTTGTGGCTTCTCAAACACAAAATGAAAGAAAACCAAGGCTTTTCTTGAATGAAGACATGGCTTGAAAACAATTAGAAAGTTATAAGTTATAAGGTTATAACTCCATAAACAGTCATTGAGAAGTTCTCAGTTTTTTGTTTGTTCGTTCATTTGTCCATTTGTCTAAGAGCTGGGTTGCAGGGACATTTCTGACACCAGATCACCATTACCATGATTAGTATCACTGTCCTCGTTGTTCTAGGTAATAAACCAGGATAGGAGAGAATGCCTGAGAAGACAGCTAAGACCTACCTCATAGTTAAGAAAAGAACTGACTCCAACTTTGCCTAAGACAGACTTAAGGAAAACACTACAGAGCTCACAACTTCCATGTTCCTGGAAGAGGGTCAGTTTCCAATTTGACCAAATGATCTTACCTGAGAAGGGCTTGGGGTGGTGTGGGTGTAAAAGAGAGGGAGATGCAACCATGAGTGGGACCTGACACTGCAGGCAGAAATTTTAAAAAGCAACACTACAGAGTGCAAATGCCAGCTGGAATCTGGGTGTGCTATTTGACAGTGGTTGAGAGAAAAGTGACTTCTGAGCTTGGGAGGGAATCCCATGTGACATGCACAGAGAAGAACCAGACAGTGGGGGTGAACGCCACTGGCTTGTGAGTACCGGAGGGTGGGGTGGGGGAAGATGCTATGACCTGTGTGGCTATTGTACAAATGTGTGTGTGCCTACATACATACACACGTATGCAAAGGGAAGAGATGGCAGAGACAAGAAGCACAGAGATAATGTGAAGGGAACAACACCAGGAGGAGAGTAATAGAAAGAACAATCTAGAGAGAAGGGCTGCCCTCATTTTTATATACATCTTCCCCCTCAGAACTTGTGGCTTTGGTTTGTCAGTGCCCAGGTTGCAGTGTGGAAGTATGCTTTTTATTTGGCTAGTTTTTCCACTCAGAAGGCCGGGTATGGGAGAGAATCCCATCATCATCCCCCACCCATCACTCTTTGAAGTCTGGCCTGCTTCTCCTCACCCATTGACTCATTTTAGAAACGACCTTCAATCTGGGATCTGAGAAGGCAACCACAGAGCCCAGCTCTCTGCAGGACTGAATCTCCCCACCCACAGCTTCCCTACCCCACATACTGCCCTGGCATTCCAGCCTACTTCTCTCTCTCTCTCTTCTCTCTTCTCTTCTCTCTCTCTCTCTCTCTCTCTTCCTCTCCCTCTCCCCTCCTCCATCCCACCCCTACCCTCTCTGTCTCTCTGTCTCTCTGTCTCTCTCTGCCTTTCTCTGTGTCTCTCTCCCTCTCTTTCCCTACCTCTCTCTATGTGTCTCTGTCTCTCTCCCTCTTCATTTCCCTCTCTCCCCTCTCCCTCACCTTTCCTCTTCACTCTTTATCTCTCTGTCTCTCTCGGCCTCTCTCTGTCTCTGTCTTTCTCTTTCTCTCCCACTTCTTTCTCCCTCTCTGTGTCTGTCTCTCCCTCTCTGTCTCTTCTCTCCCCGCACATACTCTCTCTCTCTCTCTCTCTCTCTCTCTCTCTCTCCTCTCTCTCTCTCTCTCTCTCTCTCCTTGACAAGCTAAGTTAGTCCTAACAGACCCACTGACCACTGAGGTGCATTCTATCCAAATGCAACCAGGTGTGGCAGACACCCAATTACCGTCTTTTTGAGTTCTTTATAACAAGGAAGCACATTCCTTTCTCCCTTACCCCTTAATTCCATTTTATCCAAGTCTTTTAAATGCTTAGTCTCTCAAAAAATGGCAGAAAGAATCCTGTCTTGTCCAATCTTTTCTGAAGCTGGACCAGTGATCACCTTTGCTCTTGGCTCATCCACGGCCCTTTCATCGTCCATTAGCTTTCCTCTCCCTCTTTTCCTCATCCTTCCTGCTAAAGAAGCCTACTCAATCCCAAACTGGGACCTGAAGAAGGCAAATGCTCCAACTGACCAAATAAATGTGGAGTTAAAGGTGCTAAGACAAAAAGGCAATTGTAGAGGCAGCCAAAGCTCCTACTCCTGATGGATTCAGAAACCAGGGTTGTCACCCACAAGATGCCCACATGATGTCCACATAGGTGCTTGTGGTAGAGCTGTGGCTATGTCATTGCACCTATCCAGCAGCCACAAGAAACTTGCTTTGTGGAAATGGAGGGGGCTCTTGCAGCAATTCTACCAACTCAGGAAATCTCTCTGGTTTCTGAGTCCTTCAATAGTAGATGTTTTCAGGATTATGCATTCACAGGGTTTTGCCCTTTCCACTTGATCCAAATTTCCTTCCTCTTATCCTTGTTGTATCTCTTCTCCAGCATGAGCTTGTTGAGCTCTAAAACAGCTATTCCCAGCAACTCAGCTCAGGAGCAGATCCTATGTAACTGTCTGCAAGTATAAATAAATGGGTGCCCTCATGGAGAAAGACATAGTCCTATATCTGTGAATACCAAAAATACCGATCAAACTCAGAAGGATAAAATTGATAATGAGCTGGCTTGCTGTTGCAGGGGCTTAATTGAGAGCGACTCCGGAAGGCTGGCTCTGGACAGCCCTGCACAAACTGACCGCAAGGTTACATTATGGCAATACACTGTTTTAATTAATTATCATCTTTGTTAAGAAAGGCTATAGATCAAAGGTTCCTACATACTTAACAGACCTCACTACCACAACTCCCATGCATCAGGCTGTACTACCACCCTCTAGCTAGGCCAGCAAGCTTCTCATTCTCTTCCCTTCGTGACTGGTGATTTTCTCTTCTTTGTTATGAAAAAAAAAAAAAAAACAGCCAGTTCTTCTGCACAGTTGTCTGTCCTAGGACAGGAAGTGTGATTAGTGGTGTTGGCTGAGGGCTTGGGGCTGTCTTTCCACAGCTGTTTCTAAAATTATACAACTAAAACTCATTTCACCTATGAATCTCGGTAGAGAATGTGTTGGTAGAAGAAAAATAGAAGCCATGGAAACAGAGCTACTAGAAAAGGTGTGTGTGTGTGTGTGTGTGTGGTGGTGGTTGTTGTGTGTCTTTGTGTGTGTGTGATGTGTGTGTGTAAGCACATGTAGAAGCCATGGTATACTGCCATATAAATATTATGGGATTAATACCTTTCCCATCCGCTGCTCACACCTCTTAACTTCTCCCTCTCATCTCTTGAGCACCTATGCCTCTGCTGTATTTCATGCTGAGAAATGTTGCACAGTTAAAGCATGCATAGATGATGCTGTATTGAAATGTGTTTGGATCCAGTTGTGGGTGTTGAGCACCCAGTGAAGGACAGCCCTAACCTGGGGTAGATGGTACCTGGAGAACCCACTGCTCAGGTTATAACAGGAACCTCACTTTCCAGTGCCCCTCACCCAGGCCTATAAACTGACAGGTGACTTCGTTGAAATTAGCCTATGGAGTTGTTCTGGGCAGATTTGAACGCCATACGTGGCTGTTTGTTCATTATTCTAATTTAATGATGCAGTCACACCTAATTAATCCATGTCTGGTTTATTCCTATGCTGTATCTGAAGATCCAGAAGATTTCTCTAACTAGCCAGCTTCCTTGCACAGGGATAAGTGAAGGGCCACCCCCTAAAAGAAGCATGTGTGGGCCTCTACAGGATAGGACCACTGCAGAGCCAGTTGGCAAAGACATGATCTCTGACACCTCCCTATCCATGAAGGGAGGCCTTACAGCAGACCCAGAGATGCCCAGGACTGAGGGCTGGGTACCTGAACATACATGCATACACACACACACACACACACACCACACCACACACAGAGTATGCCTTCAATCACAGAAATCCAGCACCAAGAAGGAAGAAGGCTGGCCCACTGCATGCAATCAGCAAGGTCTGTTGGCCTGCCAAGCATTCTACTGACCAGGGAATTGGTGCAGAGCATTGAGAGGCTGAGCTGAGTCAGCCTCCCTGCTTCTGGCCTTAAGAAAGTAGAGCCAGATGAATTATTATTGCCTGTGCGCAGACAAACCAAGTCAGCGAGGAAGCATGCTGCTCAAGTCCAGCCTGTAGAGTGGCCTTTGATGTGCCTTTCTGTGGCTGGTGCTGGCCAGACAGATCACAGTGAATGCCTTCTCTCACCTGGCAGGTAAATTAAGAGAATGAGGCATCAGCCTAATAATATCCTTGTAAAGTCAAGCCTTCTCTAGAAAGTCCTAGGAGACAAGAGGCATCCAAAGATCAAACACAACATCACAGTGTATTTGTAGGGACTGTCTGGTTCTCCTACCTCCCTATAATGCACTAACTATTTGATCAGCTCTAAAAGGGCCAGTGTTCAAGACAGACTCTCTTTCTGTCTCTCTGTATATATCTCTGTCTCTTTCTGTGACATACACACACACATCATGCATAATGTACATAGATGTCTTCTTGCAAACAACATCCATCCTACCCACTCGTTTTATCCAATGTAGTTAGATTTTCACAGGTGCTTGAAATAGAGAGCACACACTCAAGAATGTATATGTCCTTCCTGTAACGGGCTTATCAATACCTTTTAAAGAAATGTGACAGCCAGCCCAGAGTGATTCAGTTGTGTGGACAAAGGTTAGCATACAGATATCCATTATTAATAATATCAATATCTTGGTTGACCAATATAACCAGAAACGGTATCATGCTGCTGCTGATGGGAGAGGCCAGGAGGACTCCACAACAATAGCAGGAAATTGTGCCCATGTAAAATTAATCATATTGACTGGTTCTAAGAATATACAGGGAGGTGATGATGTTGGGAGTGTTTATGTAGTGGGAGAGGAGGCCTTGTTCCCAGAGGCTTCATAAACTCCTAGGATGAACCCAGAGGGAATGGAGGCATCCCTCCAGTAACTGGTAATAACAATTTCCATCTTCTGCCCTCTGCTTTCCAGCAGGGTGAAGTGGAGAGGTGTTCTCTAGACAGGAAAAGAAAGAAATTCAATCCCCTAACCATTATCCATCCAACATATCCATATCTTTATATCAAATCAATACTT
This sequence comes from Mastomys natalensis, assembly GCA_021653895.1. Lineage (NCBI taxonomy): Eukaryota > Metazoa > Chordata > Mammalia > Rodentia > Muridae > Mastomys > Mastomys natalensis. Next base: position 10,227 of record JAJTUV010001385.1, read on the forward strand.
GGCTTGGTCTCACTGGATGTGACCTGAGGAGCATCCTTGTTCTTCCTCATAATTGTGGGAAGAGGTCTATCTCCAAGGAAGTAGGGAGAGCCTGAAGCAGTGGCTCCAATGGACAGAGTAGAGAACTAGGCCCTGGAGATGCCAGGATGCACATCACAACCTGGTCCAGGAGGAAAAGCATTTGTTTGAGTCAGTTACCTAAGTACATTCTTGGGAATAGAGACTCATGTCTTCTCTGTATGCACTGATGACAAGGTGAGAATGTTCTGGAATCTAGAAAACTAGCTCCCACCTAGGTTTGCCTCTATTTGCAATGAGAGATGAAAGAAAAGGTCAGGCTTCTTTGACCTTAGTATTGCTTTGAGGTTCACCCAAACCTTTTATTCCCCTGCCCAAGGAAGCCCTGGCTCATCCTGATGGTATTTGGATGTCTTGAAAATGTTGACAAGAAGGAACAGAGATGAACTCCAGCATTAGTGCTCCACCAGCCAAGCCCAATAGAATATCTTCTCAATCCTTTTATCTTTCCCAAAGCCAACAAGACTGTTTGGAGGGAGCCTTCCTTCACACCCAGGCCTATGGCAGAATTGATAAATGAGAGAGCAGGGGCATGCCTTAGATTGGAAAAGATGGCAAGATATAGCTATCTATGGGTGAATGAATGAACGGAGAGAGGTGTCTCTTGAGGAAGGTTCTTCTCTCACATAAACAAGAGCTTGAATCTTAGCATACTGGCCACATCAGATCCCAAACATATTTGTTCCCACCCACAGGAAGCCACCAAATGGCAGGTTGTTCTGCATCCCATTCAGTAGCCAGGACTCAGTACTCCAGACTGAGTTCCCTCTATCTTGTTCATTAACCAGCCTTCTCACTAAGCCCCCTCAGGTCTCAGAGTTTGAGTCTGTCTCCCAAAGTGGTCTTAGAAGACAAGAGAGAAAGGTGGATCCTGGTGACAGTGTTTAGATCTCCCCAGATGTCCCCCTGCTCACCCCTCAGCCAGAGTCACAGGTGTTGGCAGCTTCAGAGAGAACACAAGCAAGCATCAAAGCCCGACCTCTGCTTTAGACCCTTTGCAGAGTAGGGAGGAGTCCCCAAACTGTGGAGGAGGGCTCATCTCCTCTGGCTGTCGCCTGCCCTCTGACGGTGAGAAGAAGAACTCACATACCTCTGATGCCCCCTCGCAAATGAGCAACCTTCCACAGTCTAGGAACTCAGGCCCTGTGGAAAGAAGTAACTGCTGTACAGCTCTCACATCATAAAGGTGAGGGCTAGCAGCTCCCTCTGGATGACAGGATCCAGGGACACTTTTCTCTCTTGGCAAGTCAAGTCTGGGTCTGAGGCATAAACTAATTAAGGACACACAAAGTAAACAGAAAACTCAGAAAGTATTTATCATTCCTCAACCTATGTGAGCTTTACTTTGTTTCAAAGCTAAGCAATGATAGTCTAGTTTAGTACAGCTTGATTTTTAATCACACATGATGAGGAGGTTCCTTGTGTTTGAGAAAGAACCAAAATCTTGTCAGTACTTAGGGCCTAATGTGGTTTGACTCTAAACTACCACCAACGTCCTGGACTTCTGCAAGAGAATGCCCAAACAGTCCCAGTAGAGGCGATCATGCCAGTACATCCTGTGTCCATATTCAAATCTAAGGAGGGTAGGTTAGGGATTGATTTACGTACCCATCATCACCAGGTTGCATGCAGCACAGGAAGTCTGGCTCACTGGAGCTGCAGAGGCACAGGGTAAGAGAACTGCCTCTGGCTTGTGGTCAAGGCTTTAGTTTCTTTTCTGATCTTAAGAAAATATAATTAACAATCATTCTATTTAAAAAAAAAAAAAAAACTAAGACATGCTCAGTACTGTCACTTTGCTGCTGCAGTAAGCAAACCGTTTCATTTATTTTAGAGTTGATTCTACCTCAAAGCTGTTGGGCAAGTTTGAAGATCTCCTGGAACAGAGAATTGGGGTAGGGGAGGATGAAACTAGACCATGGTGATCTAACTGGACCCTTAGGGAGGAGAGAGGAGCAGCAGGGAAAGGTGTGCACTTAGGCTGAAAGATAGCTGCTGGACAGATGGGTAGTAGTGTACTCTGGGCAAACATGCCTATACCTTCCACTCCCATTCACCCTCAGTGAATCAAAGTGAGGAGCCATACCAAGCATACAGGCTATATCCATGGGACTGGAACTAGACTATGTCCCCTATGGGAGTGATGTCCTGTCCTCATGCTTCCTTGCCCGCCTTGGCTTGTTTCTCTCTAGTTTCTCAAGTTTCTCTGTCAAACATTAACTTCAATTGTTCTGACCTTGTCTCAAATGAGCCAGTGATTTAGGAGGACTGGTCACAGCAGAGACCAGACAACCATAAGGAGAGTGGTTCCTATGTCAGCAGGTCAGGAGGAGTGTCACAGATGCAACTACAGAATTTCTCGGGTGTCCCAGCCCTCTTCCTCACTCACCTCCACAATGCACACAGTACATACACAATACACTTCAAATGGGTAGGAGGATACCTGTGGGGAGGTATGACCTGTCCTAGTACTGGGAAGTCCCTGGGTCTGAGGGGAAGACACAAGTCATCCTGAGGGAGGCCCAGGTTCACATCAAGACAGTTTATCAGGCCCTGACCTCACAAGGTGGGTACCCATGTTCACACTACAAAAATAACCAGGGTGTAATGATGGCAATCTCACAAACATAAAGATGCCCAAAGAAAATGCCTTGGAAGAGGAATGAGGGAACCCCTCACAGTGAGGTCTCAGGGATGGTATCTGGGGTATTGCCACATCCACAGGTCTAAAGGGACAGCAAATATACCAGAGCAGTAGGTAGCAAGAAGACAGAGCAGGAAGCTGCATAACTGACAAGTCAGAGAGTTCTGATTTGTTCCAGTCTGCTCTGGTTTTTGTCCTACTGCAATGAAGTCTCATTCTCAGGCTGATGGGCAAAAGAATTTCTCATTTCAAATAGTTATGGAATCACCATCAGCCTGGCTCAGGGAGAGTGGGCCAAGGAAAGGTGGGTAGAGGAGAGATGCTTCAGGGAAGTCAGCTGCATGCACAGAACCTGCCAGGATTGTCCTTACTCCTTACCTGCTTTGGGGCTGCACAACCTTCAGCCATACCAGCTGCAACCCACTGGGCCTATGAAATTATTCGTGGAATATGTAAACTATAGTCACCTCCCCATCACCAGCTGGGCATTTAGATTACCTACAAAGGCTCCCTCGATGACTTCCCAGTCACACACACAGGGTTCTGGAGCTAGAATCCCTCTGCACCCTCCAACCTTCCTCGGTGCCCTCCCTGATGCAGGAGTAGCTGGAGAGCAGCCAAGGAGCGAGCATTAAGGCAGGGGACAGTTTCCTGGAGTGACACTGGTCTTGCAGTTGGAAGAATGTTTACAGGTGCCAGAAAGTACTGCTCTCAGTGTAAGCAGCACTCCTGAGCAGGGGTCCCAGGGGTTCCCAGGCAGCAGTGAAGAGCTTCTCCCATCTTCAGGGAGGGGGGAAGCAAGTCAGAACAGTTAGAAGGGATGAGATGAGAACCTTCAAATTCCACTCTTTAAAAGAGAAAAAACCCTTTTTTTGCAGACCTTGATCCCAGAAGTTTTCATCCAGAGACCAGAGCCTGGATTCTCATTAAACTTCTGGGTTCGTCCTAACTCTAAGATCTCAGAAACAGTTGGGGTTTTCAGTGACCTAGAGAGATATGGAAGTCACCAATCATGTTCACCCAGAACCTTTCCTGTTCCCTGTCACTCTGCCTCCTTCACACTGACCACACCCATTTTCCAAACTCTAAGCCCCAGACCCCAACCCAGAACCCAGGACTCTCAGGCAATGAGCTTCAACCCAAAGTGACCTTCTTTTCTTGCCCTTTCCAAGTCCAGCCTCTTGTTGATCTGAAAGATTAGTCTGAGCAAAATGTCCCTGGTGGCTAATGGACATTAATGCGTGACTGTCATCATGACATGTGCCTCCTTCTTATAGTCCAAGCTATAAGAAAAGTAGTATCTACATCAACCTAGAACACAGCAGAAGGAGATGAGGCAGTGCCAGGTAACATGAGCCTATGTATGGCTCAGAGCACTGAGGTACACATAGAGTGATGCCCCACAAGGCTAGAGCAGCAAAGGGACCTACGCCCATCACTCTGGTCCCCCATCAGGGCAAGCAGTCATGCCAAAGGTTTAAAATATTAAACGCAGATGGCAAATTTAAACCAGTGTCATACCTGCAACACGAAATCCTTCCAGAGAGAAGCTCTGCTTGGGAAGTTTCTGGAACAGCTAGAAATCCTGGGTGTTGGGGTGGGGTTTCTTTGTTTATGCCCTCCCCTCAGGGCAGCAAGGGGGAGAGAGAGGGACTGTGGTGGATAAGACTCGTGACTTTCCTCCTCTGCTCTGTTATTCATTACCTCTGATTTTTATCTAATCTCTCTCTGATTGTCCTGGCGAAACTTAATAGACAAAGTGAATTTTTATTACATCATCAATATAATCGCCAGCTAATCAACAGACACTGGGTCCACCGCAAGCCTATATCTCCTCATCCACCTTCATAAATAGAAGAAGCAATCCCTGACAAGCCAGGCTCCTCTGCCTCCTCCAGAGAGGGCCCGATTTCTGCTGCACCCCTTTGTCAGTCTTTGCCAGGATATTCTGACTTTTCTGGACCTTACCTCCACCTAGTGTGCCACATTGCTGACCAATGGTGAAATCTTCCCAGGGCTTGTGCTTCAAATACCAAAAATGCCTAATGTCAACTGATTTTGATTGTACTTTTAGTGAACTGAGGAATAGGCTATACCATAAAATATAAGATAATCCTACCAGTTGCAGAACATACGTAAACTACGTCATATGCCACATTAAGTCATGTGTTCACTGTGCACATACAGCCTACATACAAAAGCCTTCTTGTCATTTCAAGTCACATCATCTTACACACTGTATCGTAGACATTCTTATATATGTTGTGATATTATCATATGCCTTCTGTTTATATGACATTTTACCACACAAAATGCTTTCCTGTATCTTATTTCATTTTAGATCTGTTATAACCAGATACAATATACCTATTTTATAATGAAAATGGAGTGATGAAGGAAAATTACAACCTGGTCAGATCCTGCCAGAATGAACAAACCAGTTTGGGCTTGGGATGTGTGAGTTAGGATTGAGGGCCTGGGCAAACCGGGGACAGAGGCAGGCTGCTGGACCAGTAGGCAGTCCTGGGACACCCACAATATATCAGTGAAGATCTCCCCTAACAGAGCTGCCCTGTGTTAAAAGGAAAGTGCTTTGGTAGGACTGGCTCCTTCCGTAATATCATTGTGCTCTCCCTGCCTCCCGTTGGAGATAGTCCACACTGCTCTGCTGTGGTTTTGGAAACCAGCACATGTCATCCTGGGTCAGATTTTGTAAATAAGCGAGGTGATGAGGCTAATGAGTCTGTCTCAGTGTCCATAACCCCAGCTGACGGTCTGGATGAAAAGAAACTGCTTTGTGCAGGTTGTCAGAGCCATCTCGGGGAGTGGCCACCTTTTGTAAGGGTTGTCTCTGGTTCCATACAGAGGGTTGATTCACAGTCTGGCTATGTCAGGAGTTCCTTCTGCTTGGGCTGTACACCTGTGATCGTGTCCTTGATCTCCTGGGGCCTCTGGAGTTTAAGAAACTGTTACCCTAGATATTGCCTAATACAGAGAAACTGGTGCAAAACACTTTGCACACGTAATCTATTCCCTGCCACTGACTTTTTGTCTAAGATCACTCCCCTTCACACTCACTCCCAGCCTCAGTTTCTCCCCCTACCCCATTATATCATCACAATGGACCTGCTCAGCTAACATTTTAGGTCCTTGTGGGGACTGGATAAGATGGGCACACATAGTGTGAACGGTTAAATTTCTTGGCTTATTCAACCAAATTACAGGCTGGTGCTCTCACAGAACACCAAGTGGCTCGACTGTCCTTGGGATACAAAGAACAGAGGGAGCACTGAGTGTCACAGGTAGACAGGAAAGAAGATTGATATTGTACCTACTATGTGGCACACATAGCCTCTTGCCAGGATTATCTCACCAAGCCCTCATGTCAAAAGTGGCAGAGATGTCACTGTGCCCTTTGAGTGTGAAGAAAATGAGATCTCTGAGATCAGCATCCAGACATAGCTTCACACACCCAACTCTTGTGCATTCTCAAGCCACCACATTTCCTTTGACAGAAGTCAGAGGCCATCTCCATCACCCACATCTGCAGATGAGAGAATGGGAGCCCTGCAATGTACCAACTAATGCTCTCTCATGCCATCCCCTGCCATCTCACAAGGATGATCTGAAGACGCAGGCACACAGAGACATGTGGACATTCCTTCCTGCATAGAGATATAGCACACACAGACACTGTTGCCTTCAGATACACCACACAGGGCGCACATAATCAGACAAATCCACTTAAAAATAAACACACACACAAACAGCGCAAACACACACACACAGCATACAAACACCGCACACACACAAACAACACACACACAAACAACACACACCACACAAACAACACACACATACACAGAGAGACACAGGAACATTAATTCAAATATCCAAAGACTCAAGCACATGTAAAACACAGAGATACACACAGAGACCTTCATACACACACACACACACACACACACACACACATCTCTAATGACAAAACTTAATTAATCAAAAGCACACAGTCAACTAAATGACCTAACTTGTTAGGTGAAACAAAGCTAGCTGGTTTGGAGAAGTAGCGAAAATGGTATATTCTAGGGAGAAAACAGGTACAGGGGGCCCCTCAGTTCCCTTCTAGCCCAGGCTAAGGGCCAAAAGTCCTCTGCCTGTGTAGCCCAGGAGAATCACTAAGCCTGAGACCACAGCCTCATTAGAAATCAGCAAAGGCTCAGAAGGCCATCGCCAAGGGAAGGGCACTCCCTCTGAATCCTCTGACTGTGTCAGTCTTTGGATCGAGGACAGATTTCTGTTCATCTGACCAACACCAAAGGCAGGTCCTGGAGAGACTGAGGACAGACCTCCCAAGAGCCATACTCCTCTATAAACTGACTCTGAGCAGCTCTCTGTGAGGTAAAGAAATGCACATAGACAGCAGAAGTGGTGGAGACTGAGAGGGGTGGGATCCCCAGACATAGATTGTCCTGGAGACCATCATAGACCGCCACCTACTATGGCTCAGAGCCTGAGAAATAGTCCCTTGCTCACACCTAGTCTTCTATGACCACCTAAAGGCGTTCTCAGTCTGAGGCTTCTGCTGGTCTTTAAGAATGCATTTGGTAAATGATTCCATTCAGCTGCAGTAAGAGAATGCTCACTGGGTTGCAAGAGTGGTGTGTGGTGGAAGGCACCTCTGGGCACCAGGGCAGAGTACCCTGGGACATGTCTTCCAGAACAGCCCATGTAGATTCATGTTATACCCTCAGGCTTTGCACAAACTCTGTTCGTGTGTAGAGTGCATATCACATACACTGGACCAATGTGGAGAAGAGCTGAGTTTTTCTATGCTGACTCTACAAAGAGAAAGAGACACAGAGCACTCTCGTGGTTCCTCCAAACTGGCAAGGCTCCCCTAGCCTAAGAAAGTCACAGCCTCGCTCTTCCCGATCTAGGACAATGTACATCTCGTGCTAAGACCACCTCAGTCCCCAGCCTGAACCTTGGGCAGGGTTCCAGAAAATGAAACCCTCCACTGTGGATGCATTAATAAGTTTGTGTGTGTGTGTGTGTGTGTGTGTGTGTGTGTGTGTGTGTGTGTGTAACAAATGCCTGCATGGAGTGCATAGTGTGTGTGCATGAAACTCCATACCTCCTCCATACGAGTATACGCCAGTCTCAGCCAGTAAGTCCCAGGCAAGGAGATGCGTGGACATGTGTGCTCATACATGCTGAGTTTATGCAGGCGTGTGTGGGCTCTGACAGCTCAGCTGAGCCAATTTTTAGTGACAGATTGTGTGTACGTCTATGACTACAGTTTCTACGAAGTGCATGGAAAAAACAGAAAAGATGAATCCAACTCCCTGGGTGGGCACTCCCGAAGCTCTAAAAATGTATGTGTGCATGGGTATCTCTCAACAGGGTATGGGGAGGACTATGGTGAATAAGGGCTGTGGGAAGAGCAAACATGGAGTCACATATTGTCCTGCACAGACCTTGCAGCTATCCTGGATGCCTAGTTGATCTGTGTGTGATAACAAGAGAGAGAGAGAGAGAGAAGAACACACACACACACAGAAACAGAGACAGAGACAGAGACAAACAGACAGACAGGCCCACAGAGACAGACTGAAAGATAGAAAGGCAGCTACAATAGGGAGAGAGGCCTCCACCCAACCCTGTCCATCTGGGATATAACAGATGGTACTAAGACTGGATCAGGGACGCCAGAGGCTGTGCTTGGAGACGGACAATGCCCAGGAGGACTGGGGTAAAGCCCATGGAATACCCTCACACCAAATGCACCAATGCTTTGCTCACATGGGCATCTCTTATACATATACAGCCCCTAAGCCAAGCCACAGATGTCATGCCTCTCTGCCTCTCTCCTGAGTTCCTAGAGGCAGACTCCAGCTGCTGGGAATCAACAAAGACCTAGCTCTAGACTGAGGCAAGCGTAAACTCATTGTTCCCCAGGGTCCTACCTGGAGAATCTTGAACACAGATTGGTAGCTAAGCATACACTCATTTAGAGACCTGACCATTGTAGTTCTGGGGGTATGCCCCTTTCCTCATATCCAGGCTTTCCAGAAGGCTCCACAGGTAGGTGGATCCTGCTTGACTCCTGCAGTCTGAAGGACTCACCCTCCCCAACATCCTGAGGAGCCTGCAGCACAATTTCCTAGAAGTCTGGTGGAGTCCTGGCCTCCACACCAGACTTATTTCCCTGTGGATGGAGGATAGAGTTAGGAATCTGCAGTTGAATAACAACCCCAAGGGACTCCCTGTCCGTTGATCCATGAAGCCCTAGGCTCATTTCCTAGGCTACATTGTCAGAATGCTGTGGCTTTCTCCTGCTCTGAAGAGGAACACCTCAAAAGTGCCATCCAATTCTAGCTTCTTCCCTAGGGATACAACTTGCCATGTTTCTATCCACCTGCACACAAGAACTCATTCCTCAGGCCATTGCCATAACCATCATAAGGACATGACTGCCCCCTGTAGAAATCCTACTCTCATAGACAAACACATACACATATGTACATACATGCACACGCACATACACTTACACATGCATGACTAAACATAAATCGTTCAGTTCAATTTCTTGGTTTGCAAGCGTGAAACCATAAGTCCTGGTATTGTGGAGTCCCTGCCCTATTCCACACCTAACAGGCTTCCCAGGGCTTCCTAGACCCAGATGGCTGGGGATAGAATGTTCTGTGGTAGCACAGGTTAATAAAATGGGCAACACACACTTTTTTCAAGCCCAGCTGCTGCTGTAGGTACAATCGTGTGACTGCTTGATCCAGCCTCAGTTTCCCTCCTAGCCAGTGAAAAATCAAGTTGCCTAGAGAAATGTAGTATGATCAGGAAGTGCTGTAATCTAAGTAGAACATCTGGCACGGTGCCTAGGACACGGTGAGCCTGTAGATATTGTAGTTACAGAGCAAATGAAAGAGAGAAGTCAATAGAGTTCACAGCCCAGGCACTCCCCAGCCTTGCCGCCTATATTCTCTCCACTCACCTGGCCCTTCCTGGGACATTAACTGTCACCAAGCCTGGTATACTCTCTTCCTTCCCTCTTCCCTCAAACCAAAATTAGCTGCTTTTAACAAGGAAGAAAGTCTCCTTTCAGAAGCCTGTCACTATTGCAGCCTCCACAACCTTTTTGAGTCTCTAGAGCCTGAATCTTGCAGCCCAGAGCCTCAGACCCCCCTTTACAGCCCAGCCCAGGCAGGCTCCACTGTGCATGCATATTAGATCTGCCTCTCCTAATCCTGTGGACTTTCCACAGCAAGCCAGCACTGTGGCCAGGAACCCAACAAAGCTTCTCTGGCCCCTAGATGGGCCCGTCACACATGGCAGCTCCTTCAGTAATCTGGAGAGACAAGAGGGGCTATCACTCCACACCCCAGCAAAATCCACTTACTTTCCTTTTACCATTAAGTTGATTTGCATCTATCTTTTGTTGTGAACAGTGCATGTCATAGAAAAAGTAAAGAAGATGGGGTGGCTGTAGGGGAAGAATGAGACCAGTATTCATAATTCTCCAAAAAATAACTACTGCGAATGTGTGCTCATGTCCATAGCCCATCCAGGGCAAAAAGCCTCCTCCAGCTTGGGCTGGGCTCGCTTACCCACTGCATCCTTAGCCTGGGACACACACTATTGGAGATGTAGGAAGAACAATACCAGCCCCTGTTTGGAAGGCTCAGGACTCCTAGTAAGTGAGCATACAGAAGAGACTTCCCAAGCTGTGCTAACACTTCTCCTCTTTGTGACTTGTGTAACACAAGTCCTCTTTGTGATTGACAAAAGGAGAAGAAGGTAGCAATTTGAGGAGGTAGGTCAGGTACCTGTACTGGAAGACTTGAGGACACTTTGAGTCCATCACCAGTTCCACTAGGCCTCACCAGTTTCATGTGGGAACAGAATGTGAGACCCATGAGAACCCCTCACTCTCTAACCCTGTCAGGTGAGGTTCCTGCTGGCTCTGAGCCCTGGAGGCAGCCATTTAGATCCATGGGAGATACAGATGTATTCGACTAGGGAAGGGTCTAAGGACTGGCTTGGGACCACAGTGAAACCAGGGACAGGTGGAAAGGCTGTCCATACCGGGACTGTGAGGTGAGAGCACCAGAATCCAGCAGTCTGAAGGCAGCTGTCTGAGACACTATGTGAAGTCCAAAGACACGGGTTTCACACTTGAGAGCTACAAAGATGGCTGTGTGCAATGGTTATTGTTCTACAAGCTCCTCCTAACCTGTAAGTCAGGAATAATACCAACTCTGTGAGTTATCATGGCAATTAAATGAGAATGTATAGAAACACGAGAACAGTCTTACATAATGGTAATAATCATAGCAATAATAATAAGAGAAGAACTGTTAGCATGTATTTATCAATTGACAGTGCCAGCACAACACCAAGTATTCCAAAACACCATCTCATTTAATACTTCCTGTTTTCTTAGGATAAGTTTCCATTTATGTTTTATAAGCAAGGAAACAGGCATGGAGAGTTTGAGTAACTTCTCAGGGTACAGCCAAGACACCAAGCTGTGCACCAGAGGGTCATAGGCTAGGTAAAGAGTTCTGTTGCCTGGAATGGTTAAGTCCCTTCCTCCTCAGTAGATGAAGGAATCTTCCAAACTGGGCTTCAGCCTCCCTGTCTGTAACACTGTGATGAAAGAGCAGAGCAGCAGGCTCCTGAAGTTCAACGGAGGCACAGTGAGCACTCAATAAGGAGTGTTTATTTATTGCTTCTGTTTACAGCTCTATTCCCAAAGTGAATTGTTTGTTTAAGCAAGGAGCATTTACCTTTATTACAGTCATTGGTAAATAAAATTATATTTGCATTTCCACAAATATGAATGAGTTTAATTAGTCTTGCAGCTCATACACAGGAGCCAGTCCAGGAATCGCATTCGAGAGCTCACATTTTACCCTGGGCGAAAGGCCTTCCCAGAAGAGTCGCATCAGAATTAGATCTCTCATTCATTCCTTCAGTGACTGATCACCCATTTTGTGGAGGGCACTGCTCTAGCTACTGGAGAAACAGCAGTGACCAAGGAAGCTTGATCCCCCGCTCTCACAGACCTAGGCTGACACGAGAAAAGTCAGATAATAAATTAAGCATAAGAATTAAACACCTGTTCACAAGTGCTGAGCCGAGAGTTGAAACCTACAGATGAAGAACAGCAAGGCCACTATATTCAGGGTGAGTGGGGAGAGGGCCCCCGGAGAAACGGACATAAAGTTGAGACCCAGACAAGCTGAAAAAGGCAGAAAAGCATGAGATGAAGATGAACAGCAGATGCAAAGGCACTGAAGCAATAGCAGCCTTCATGTGTTCCAAGGACAAAGAAGTACCACGGTGCTGGGAGTATCATGGGGTAGTAGGGAGTCCGAGGTAGGAGAAGGCAGACAAAGATGGGCTGTGACAAGCTTGGTGGGATAGAGGAGCTTTAGCCAAGTACACTTGTACTATATTATACTCTAAGCATATTCTAAACACTCCCCCAGATACCTCTCCAGCTGCTATATGGAGCCAAATACCTAAGAAGACAACAGCTGCAGTCCTGAGAAGGCAGGTAGCAATGATAGAGTTGAAATTAGCATGAGCAGAGAATGTTCAGGTATGCCTGGGTGGACATGGGTTGTGAAAGTGGGGGTCCTGAAGAAATGGAGGAGCCAAGGACAATCTGACCTGCCCTGTGGTAAATGCTATTTAAAGAGGGAAAGCACTTGGGTAAAGGTGATCAAAATTCAGGTTGGGGGTGCTAAGATGCAAGAGCCTATAGCAAACATGGGTGAAGGCTAGCAAAAGCAGTGGATTCAAGACCCTGAGCTCAGGATAAAGACAGAAGCCACAGTGTACCACATCCAGGTACCACAGTTGTAAGGTCATTTTAAACTGAAAAAGTGAAACAAGACTTCCAAACTGCAGTCGTTGGTCTTATTTGGTATGCACCGAACGTCAGTTAATTCACAGGCTGTGCAGTGTGCACTTTGAGATCACACACATGAATACTAGAGTCCAATTGTCCCATCTCCTAGCAAAGCACTCCATGGAGGTGAACTTATGACCACATCCTGACCCTTAGCCATTAGCAAAATCCACACGCACAACACCGTGCCCTTCCAATGCTCCCCTCCAAAACTCTCATGCTGTACCTTTATTTACTCCACCTTTTGCTGAGCCTCTGCCCTCTCATAGGGTGCCAGGGCTGAGTTCTTTCCAGGAGGCAGAGCTACTGTCCAGGGTGAGTCAGCCAATTCTCAGTGGAGATGTAGGTCGTTCAGCTGCAGCCTCCCTTCCCTGCTGCTTTGACTAGAGCCTTCCACCCTCCCTGTCCAGTAACCCCACATGTCATTGTCACCTACATGCCCCTGCTCCACCTTCAATGGCCCCTGAAGCATGGTCTTACCTATAGTGACTCCCTTGGGAACTTCTGTTTGACCCCAGAGCCACTACCAAATATCTGAGAAAAACTTCTGGCTCTTTCTCTTTTAGAGAAAAAGAAAAAAACAGTAATAAAGCAATGTGGCCAGAGAAAAGCTGGTGAGTTACATACATGTTAGAGATGCATCTGACAGACAGAACATATGACTCTGGGCTGGGAAAGACAATGGGTGGGCCCAAGCCTTCAGGAACACTAGCATCATCTAGGTCCTACTGGCTACAGACAAGTGAGTCTCTACAATGGACTCTACCCCAAATTGTTCTTCCCAAACATAAAATCCAAAGCCTCCCTCTTGCCATCATCAAGAATACCTTGATGTGACTAAATGTCTAAATGGAGGTCTTCAGAAAGTCCAGGTCCTGGGAAGGAAGAAAAAAGGGATAGCAAGGAGAGAGGGTGACTCACCTCAACACATATATACTGTCACTTATTGTTTGTAAGTAAACATCCCAGTCTATGATTCCCAAGCAACCACATGTGCTCTGTCCAAATCTGAGATAGGCCCCAAGGCCTAACAAGTCCTATAGCTGGTACATGTAGCTCTTTATGTTCATTTAAGTCAAGTTTCTTTGTATATAATTAGAAATCTAGTCCCCTCCCCATCTCATCAGCCATCTCTGCAATGTCCACTGGTTGAAAGTATCTAAGGATGTCCTGGGCTTTCTACGAAGCTCAAGCTCAGTAAGCCCAGCTGTGAGCTGAAAAGCTGAGTAGACGATGCACTCAACACCACCTCCCCAAGCTCAGCAATGCGGCTCTGGAGAGTGTGGTGGCATTGGCTCAGGACCACAGGCTGACTGGGAGAGACATATCGCTGCTGCCACATCCTAACAGGAAAAGAACAAGCAGCAAAGGGTGGTTTGTGTGTGTGTTGTCACAGATGTATGCATTCGTATGTTATATGCTTTTGTGTGTATACCGGCTGGACTGATGGTCAGTGAACCCCTCAGGGTTCCTTCTGTTTATGTGTTCCAGGCGCACTCTGTGTGTGCCTGGCTCCTCTGTGGTAGTCCTAGGAGTCTAATTGATGTCCTCATACCTGTATGACTGACTGAGCCATCTCCCCAGCCACCTCAAAGGACAATTTCTACTGTGTTTGGCCTTTACACTACTGTATAGTAGAAATATGCTAAGTGAGACGTGTTAAACGGTGTGTGCCAGTGATGAGCAGCTGTTCTAAGACATGGAGGAGGGGCTGGGTGTTGTGCCTACACACACTAAAGAGTGCTCATAGAAACCAGCATGTAGGGACCTCTGAGGGGTATGCTGTACATGCATGTGTTTAGGCTGCTATGCATGAACATGTTTAAGAGGTATTTTTACCTTCTGTCTCGAGCCTCTCATCTCCAGTTGCACGAACCCAGGCTCCAGAATCTAACTGAGTTCAGATGTTCACCTTCCCAATCTCTAGCTGTGCTGTGTGGCTTTAGGCAAGGGCTCAATGCTTCTGTGCCTGAGCTTCTTCTTTACAAAGTGAAGATAACAACAGAGCCATCGGCCAGGTTATTAGGAACATAACATGAGATGATATGTGCGAAGGTCTCAGCACACGCTGCGCTATTAATAAATGTGAGCTGTTAGCATAGTCTCCAGAAGTGTGTGCTGTACCAGGGCAGCCTTGAAGGGCAGGCACAAAGGGAGAGCATAGAGAACAGTAACGTGAGACAGGAGGGTGGCATTGAGGGTTTCACTGGGCAGGAGCCCGGGTGCCAGTGGCCCTGAGTAGAGAGTCTGGGTCAGCAGCCATCATCAGGACCACAGGAGCAAGGTGGTGCCAGGAAGGAACTCAGCCACAGCCACAGCGTCCAGATGTCCCTGCCCAAGGAGGGAGAAGGGGCTACATGTGTAACTGCTCCATGTGTCAAAATTGTTTTCTCTGAACAGCAAAGCACTAAACCACTGTTCCTATACACTTTGCCCTCCAGGATCCCAAACCTTCCTGAGAAGTGAAAGTAACCCCAGAGCAACAGTTAGAATGCAAAGATCTGGGTCAGCGATGTAAGCCAGCAGCTGAAACACTCACCCCACAAGCCTGATAGCCAGAGTCTGAGCCCTGGTGTTCACACAAACAAGAGAAGAGAGAAGAACGTCCACAGAGTATTCTCCTGACCCACTACCCACATCTGAACCATGATACACATGCACTCACAGGCACACCATGCATATAGAATAATTAATAATAATAATAATTGATAATGGTAACAATAATTTGAACAAAAGAAAATACTCTTCACAAGGGGGTTCTTGGGGCGCTCTTTTCTGAGAATACAAAGAAGCCTAAGAGGTATGACCTAGTCACAGCATGTGCTGGGTGTGGAGTCCTGAATAATATTCGAAATGAGTCTGAAGGGTATGTAGATCTTGTTCTTGATCTTTACTGTGCTGCTTTGTTTCATTTTACTTTTTGGTTTTTCTGAGACAAGTTTTCATTCTGTAGTCCAAAGTAGCATGGAACTCAATATGTCATCCAGAGTGACCTCAAATGTGTGGCAATTCTCCTGCCCCATACCCCAGTGTGATGGGATCACAGGCATGCATCACATCATCCAGTTCTAGGATCA
The DNA here is from genome assembly GCA_021653895.1 of Mastomys natalensis. NCBI lineage: Eukaryota > Metazoa > Chordata > Mammalia > Rodentia > Muridae > Mastomys > Mastomys natalensis. The sequence continues at coordinate 25,963 of JAJTUV010001385.1, forward strand.
AGAAGATTTTACAAGTAACACAATGGAGTCTAGTACGACTGCACTGCTCATCCAGGACTACACAGCTAGTAACAACCACAGCCCGGACACGAAAAGACACAAACATAAGAAGACATTAGTCCTTATGCAAATGCACAGTGGATAGCCTCTGAGGGGACCTAAGCTGCAACAACCCCAGCAAACCCTCCCACCTCAGGAGGTCTAGCTGACCTCAGAAGGTCCCACCCAATGCTCACTACAGGCCGCCTGTGTTTCCAGATGTGGCCAGCAGAGGGCACCAGGACTACTGTGCAGCTGGGCCAGGGACTTGACCACCTCAAATTCCACATTCTCAGCGCAAACCACTGACACTCTTGCCTAGTAGGCATGTGGCCCTGGGATTTTAGAACCTGTTCTAAAAAAGAAAGAAGTCTCCTCCAAGAAAATCTTGTGCCTGGTGTGATATAAAATAGCTGTGCTTCCAGTGACCAGCACTCGGGGAAGGAAGAGGGCGGGGCCTGCCTGTGGGATGCCACACGTGGGATGCCTCAAGAGTGCATTGCAAACCCCTAGGACCCAATGGAGCAGCTTATACCCTCCTGAAAGGCCATACACTGCAAGCTGGATAGAGAACACAATCACAAACATTTCCCAAGAAGTCATAGCTCCCACCCCACCCCCAGATGCGTGACAGATAAGTGTTCCCTTTGATGGAGATCAGGCCAGACATAAGCCTCCCTGCCATGAAGAGACACACACTTACCTTGGCACTCTGCCCCCTGAATAAAGGGCACAACCCCACCTGAGAAGCCCAGACCTTTTGTAGTCTACGGTGAAATTATAGACGCCAAAAGATCTGGTCTGAATTTGTTTTTTCCACTTGTGCTTCTGAGGACGAACATTCTTTTGGGTTGGGTGGTGACAGTTTGGAGATTAAGATGACAGTGATGCTGTGGTGATGGTAACTGAGGAGACTGAGGGAGGTGTAGGTAGATGAGAGCTGGGTTCCAGAAGGCATCATAGAGGCAAGGGCACGGTTGCAGGGTTAGGAGCATCACCAAGACCTGTGTTGAGACATGCCAAATGATGGTCCTACGGGGTCCCATCTAGCCTCAGCTAGATGTGTGGATCTTGTGAAAGCAGTTGCCACACACCCAGTCAGGGTGGGTCTCCTCCTCTTTCCCTGGAAGAACAGGCCCCTGTTGGTGGTGAAGGTCACCTGCATCCTTCCAAGTTTTGTGTGCGTGAGTATGAATGAAGCCACAGTCGGCGCAGAGCCTTTGTATCTGGGGAGCCTGCAACTGCATGAAGCGGAGGTGATTGCAGTTGCCAGAGACGGAAAGGCACATGCAGTAACAGACTGTGACAGGACCTGCCTGGCGGTGGGGGGGGGGGTGTCTTTCTGCCCTGATACAAGCAACCTCCCAACATCCCATCTGATGCACAAACCACGGGCTCCGCCTTGCCCACGTCACATAGGTGTCATGATGCTCCATTAGAGCAAGACCATGAAGAAAAGGTACCCACAGCACAGATGCCCCTAGCAGACCTGGAGCTGGGAAAATGGCTGCTGCTCCATCAGCTTCCTTTGGAAGGGGTGGAGAAGACAGGAAAGTACAAAAGGGAGGCTCTAGGGAAGAAAACGTTAGCATTTGTCCAGATTCAACCCATCCTCACGTCTGTCCTCAGGGATTCCAAGAGACCACTGGCCCTCCCTCACACCACACCAGCCTATACACTGCTCAGTTTTCCCTGGGGAAGCCTGCTTGCCACTCTACCCCTCCCAACACCCCTCCAGGGAACATTCACCCACCTCCCCCATTGCCACAAACAGCTGTGATTCAGAGAGTTATTTCCAAGGAAACCAAAAAAAAAAAAAAAAAAAAAAAATCCCAGCATCAGGGTAAATTTCAACAAAGCAGTGGTTCCAGAAGCACAGCCCCCAGAATGCAGCTTTGGGGCTCCAGGCATCATCAGCGCTATCCTCCAGGGACAGATGCAGACAGGACTATGCACAGGGGCAGGGCAGGGAGGGGCTCCGGATGATTCCCCAAAGTGGAAATTAAAGTTCTTGATCACATTTGTTGTTTAGCCTCGGGGCCCTTGCAACTACAGGAACAGAGAGAGAGAGAGAGAGAGAGAGAGAGAGAGAGAGAGAGAGAGAGAGAGAGAGAGAGGAGAGAGAGAGAGAGATTGGAGCAAAGCCTGCAGGGACATTTTACCAGGGGGCGATCCCACTTTCTCCTGTGCATAGCCAAATTGTGCGTGACTGGCAGTATGACTTCTATGAGTGGCCTTCTCCTGGTGGTTGCCCAGAACCCAGAAGCATTCAGGGCTGATTCAGATCACACACTCGGGACCTAGGTGCTTGCTGTTTCCCTGGAGCTTACAGTGCATAATTCTGCTCTTAAATAACACCCATGTATATTTTATCTCTGGGTAGCCTCATTTGCATGCATGGCAGTATGCACCATACTGAGTAGTGGGGCTCACTGGCTAACTCCTCAAACCCGCATTGTATGTATGACAAGCCAGTTGAAAGCCAGACCTGGGATCTTGCCATATGGGTTGGGGTGTACCAGTTGTGCTGGGACAGGGAGTCTTGGTTGGGAAGTCTGTCCTTGCAACCCCCAGGCAGACAGGAAAGGCAGGCTTCCAAATCTGCTCTGGGTGATGGTGTCAGTCTTATTTTAATCCTGACTGACAAGGAAAACAGCAAATAGACACAAGAAAACCCAACAGGCATGTACTCTCTCCTTTATTAATATCAGGAGGCTGCTTCTGCCTGCCTGGCATTATTCGGGGAGGTTATTCCAGTTCTAGAACCATCGCTTCCTCATTGGTGGAAGTGGGTTTTCAGGTTGGTATACCTCATGGGAGGACCTGCATACAGGAAGGCAGGCCACCCCTCCCAGGCCGTGCATGATAGCAGCAACCTCAGGACAAGCAGGACTACAGGGTAGACAGCCGAAGCCCTTTGGATCTTTTGAGGCCAGATTGTGCTGCACAGCCCCACACCTGCCAGACTGCAGCCTTGGTGGTGGAAACACCCAGCTTCTTGGCCTTGTGAGGCACATCACCTGTTCTCAAAGGCTGTAGCCATCCACTGTGTAGGGCAGAGTAGGTAGTGACTCATTCATATTCAGTTCTCTGCCTCCCCTTCCCTCTCTTCTCCTCTGGCCCTGGAGATGTATTTTGCATCCTTTAAATGATCTTGTTTATTCTATGTGTTGGAATATAGTTATCTGAATATTAATTATGGTGGCTTTCGTGGAGTTCAATGGTTGAATGCAGGAATGCAGAATTCCTCCTTCACTTTGAGCCACCTGCTTTGATTTCTCTGTTTATCTGCTTGACTGAGCTGAAATCAGTTTCTGTAAGTGAAAGTCGGCTGCTTGAGGCAGATGTTAATACTCAGAAATAGTTTACAGATGCTATTAGCATACGTAGCAAGAGGCTAACAAACAGAGGTGCACAGGGCTGATGTCAGTCAGGGTGGTGACAGGGACTGAGAGGTGGTAGCTCACCCCATGAGTGAGCCTGAGCCCTTCCCAGAAGCAGCGGCAGCCTGAGTGCTGGGCACCTTCTATAGGAGCTGGCCCTCCCCTCCCCACCTCAGCACCCTGGTATACAGCCGGCTGGGGGCCGATGATTAATGACAGCAAGAACTGTAACCAAATTGTAGTGCCATTAGCACCAAGTCACGACTGACAACTAGATACATCATCTCTGAGGTTTCTATCCAGCTAACTAATTTAACTATGTGGATACGGGAAATATCTCACTGATGCCATAAGGCAAATATTGCCAGTATCCTGGAACGGCTCAGGAGCAAAAGAGACGTGAGAATTCCAGTTGGGTCCTGTGGTCAGGGTCAGACCTGTATTCTCTGGAGTCATTCTGAGTATACTCCCACTAAGCCAGGGCCCAATAAGCAGTAAAAAACAGTCCCCTGACCCTTGATCCTCACATGTAGACCACAGGTTTCCCTTACTTTCCCAAGGACAGTTGGGATGGATACCTCATCCCCACCCTGAATTTCTCTGCAGCTCCCCACTCTCTCCAGGAGAGGGACTTGCTGACAAGAGAGGACAAGATACAGGTGTGCCTGGCTCCTCACAGAGCTGTGCCAAAAATAGTGGATGCAAATTGTTATTATCTTCTTTTTGTCATTTCTTTTCTTACAATGGGTTCTATCTGAAACGTGCTGTGTTTGCTCATCAGAAGAGCCTTAAAAGGAATCCTTTTAGAAACGACGCAAGCCTTCTGCTGCATGAATAGTTGCCCTTTAATTCATCTGGTTTATGAGCTGGGGAAGGGGGGCTGTCCTACAAGTCTGTGTTTTTCAAAGCCAGTCCCTGAATTATCCGTTGATTTGTTCGCCAAGTAAACAAGTCCTGTACTCAGGCCCTCTGCCCTCTGACTACTGGATAGGCCCCGACTTGGGGTTGGCTAAGGGACAAAGATGCTGACTCCATGACAGAAGCACTCAGTTCCAAACTTCTCAGATGCCTTGCTGGGTAGGCTGTGTGGATCAGCAAATCTGGCCCTTTGTCTGGGATAGCCAACTCACAGCCTGGGAACTGAGGACAAACTCCTGGAATAACGTCTGAAAGCAGACATTTAGGAAAACTCAAGGCCAGCCAATGGTGGAAAAGAGACGATCCTACATTTGGTTCCTGCATAAGCAAACACAGAGCTCACAGTGAATTCAGTCCTGCACCTGGCGGAAGTGGCAGGGCGTGGCATCTGGACCCAAAGAGCCAGCTTGCTGGAAAACTCTCATTCTAGAAGTATCCACCCACACCAGTAAACTCAGAAGACAGGAATGGCAACAACCCAGATCATTCTGGGAAATTTAACTTCCATGAGCAATGTCCAGAGAATGGAGATGGGAAGGAAGACTTTGGCACAGAACAGCTCTGGACCCTCTTGCTGGAACAGGCACTAAATAGAGAGTGTCTGGTCACTGATAATTACCTAAACAGATGAGCGCACTCTCCAGTGTGAAGGACATTCCCTTCTGAAGTTCTGTCTTCTCTCATGTGACATTTCCCACTGCCTCATGCGTGTGGTAGGTATGGCATTCTTATGCCAGTAGACATATAAGCCAGGTTTAAATATGTGTAAGCAAAGAGCCATTGTTTGATTCGTTTTTGCCAGAAATCAACACCGTACTACTTCACTTTTAAGTTTGACTCTCTTCCTCATTTTTCAGAAAAGAAGAAGTCAGATTGCAAATCCATGTGTTCTCCTCTGGTCACCTCTGGTGCACGGAGGGCTCCATTTCCCATTTTTGCCCCAAAGAATCATTCTCTTAGATGTCTTTCCTAGGGCTGACTGTGTAGTTCAATCAATAGAGTGTTTGCTTAGCATGCAAGGGGCCCTGGGTTCAATCTCCACCACTGCGTATAAGGCTAGGAATGGTGCTGCACACTTGAAACCCCAGCATTCCTAGAGATAGAGGCAGGAAGAGTAGAAGTGCAAGGATATCTTCAACTACATAGTGAGTTTGAAGATAGCCTGGGCTACAAGAAATACTATTTTGAAACAAAAGAGACTGTTTTACAACCAAAATTCTGATATAGTGGGGATAGTATCCCCAAAAGATAATACAGATCCCTTCATCCATTACCTCACAAACCCTGGGTAAGAGTCACAGAAGTGACTAAGAGGCTGTCTCTGGCTTCAAAATGCCAAGCATAAAGGTGTATTTTTCAACCGGACATACATTTAAAGTACCTGGTAGCTCAGAAGAAGAAGAGCTATCTCCTGAGTGAATGACTTGGGGAGTTGCTGCATGAGGTGCACATCCCTCTCTCTTGGATTTGATGAACTGCAGAGATCAGGAAGTGCCCCACACAACGAGAAAGGCCGGGTAACGGTAGAGAGATGCTGAGAAACAATGCATGGACTGGGCAGGCCAGCATGGCAGGGGAAACACCAGCATAGGCCTTCAAGCTAACTGCAATTCCAGGCTGAGTTTAGTGGGCTATAGACAATGCGTGGATGGCAACGGGGGAGGGGCTGCTGGCAAAGGGTCCTAGGAGTAACCAGTCCTGTAAAAGGGGTAGGAAAAGGCAGGTAGTGCTCCTTGGGCATCTGTGCTGGAAGCCTGCCTCCTTCCACACACAGCTGCGCACTACCCCTAAAGCTACATGAAACAGACTCTCCATCCTTGGCTCAGGGGATCCCTGTCTCCATGATGGAAGCCCTCCACCTCCAAACTTCTCATCCCCAAAGACTTCTGGTTCCCAAGCAGCCCACTCTAAGTCCTCTACTTCCTTAAAGGTTTTGCTGAGACAAACTGCTCTTATTAAATAAATAATTGATTCCCGTACCCATTTTTTATTAATCAAAGGCTAATCAGAGCTGCAGATCGGCATGCAGCACCCAGCGTTAGCCATGCCGAGTGGATATAATTTTTGCTAAAAGCAGCGAGGTGCTATTTTTGCTTTTCCCATGCAGTCTCATCAAGAGGACATGTGCAATTTTCAGTGGGGAAATATTGAGAAAGGGCTGGGGTTTGGGGACTCCAGTACAGCAAGCTCAGCTGCACAGTCCATACTTACCAGCGACCCTAAAGTTCTGGGAAAAGGGAGTTTGAGGACCCAGATCCTATATTGGAGACCATCCCGATTGAAGTAGACATGAGAGTGAAGGCTACCAGCACAGAAACCAGGATGTCGAGAGGGCCCTGACCTGTCAGGCAGAGCATTGCTGGAGTTCTCCCAACTCACCACACCACTCTGTTCTGCTGTCTCACAAGCAACCTCATCCAACTTGCTCTTCTACAGGCAGGATAACATCTAAGATCTGATCCTTCCCTTGTCTGTGATATACCCCGAGTTAAAGACACAGATGACAGCATCAGCAAGCTATTCCTGGCCAGATAGTCAGTCTTTCTAAACAATCTTGATTTTTTTCCTTCCTTTTTTAACGTTATCATGTTTTATCTCCCTCTCTCCCTCTCTCATCTCTTGCCCCTCTCCTTCCCTTACTCCATCCTGCATCCCTTTCCCTCTCTCCCTCTCTTTCTCTTCCTTATCAATCTCAAATAAGTAGAAAAAAACTATTAATCCTAAACCCAGAGGAGATTAGAAAAGAGGCCAAAAGAACTTGTCATGTCAGAGCTATGTGGGCATTAACTCTGGGAAGGACAGGGGAACAAAGGAAAGGAACAGAAAGTGAGACAGAGAGTAACAATCTCAAGGTTGGGAGGGAGTCAAGTGTGACTCACAGTTTCTGATGGTCTGACCCCCAATCTCAACCTCTCTGCAGCTTTTGCTCTGCTCCTTATGGATGGAAGCTGAGTGGGGACCAGGTGGGGTGAGCTGGAGCTTTGCAAGGCACCTGGGGCAATTCACCTCTTTCTTGACTGGCAGCACAGGTCAGAGTGTGTCTGCTTCTATCTTCTCTGGAGTTACTGAAGAGGCACTGAGGCACTGGCTCTGGCCTGGGCACTCCACAGTCAGAAGTAGGACCTGGGAATGGCCCAGTCTCATGGGAAGTGTATTTGTGACTGCTAGTGTAACATTCAGCAGGGCCACAACTGCTGTATCCCACCAGAGACCACAGGCAAGTTCCTTCACTTCTCTCTGCCTCAGTTTACTCCCTGGCAAATGGCACAATCATGGCAAGAACTATAGAGTGTTATGTTAACAGTGACACAAGGTCTTCTGTTGGAGGAAACTAAGAGTGTGTAAGTCCTGCTATGAACAAATGTTAGGATTATGTTCTCACCAGAAAACATTGCTGAGCCAGGAGACTGCCATGTTGCAGTTTTTAAAAAGTGCCAAAGGTATGCAAAGAAGTCTAATTTTTCCCTCCCACTGGAGACTCCATCCCACTCTTCAGAAGTCACAGATTCCTGTGTGTTCTCTCAAAAAAAAAAAACTGTCAAGCATAGATAGGAACAAGGAGAACATGCTCACCTAGCCTTTCCATTGCAGAAGTTAGAATGTGGAGCTGTACACTATAACATGTGGTTTTTCAATTGGCCCAGGATTTTTTCTGAATTTGCCTGCACACAAATCTACTTCATTTCACTTAGCTTCCTGGTGCTCCAATGATGAAACCTACCTTAATTCCCACAGTGAGGCCCCACTCCACTGATAGACTTTGGTTTCTAATTTTATCTTTTGCTTTATTCCAACCAGCTCATAAGCAATACCTCATGCACATCCATCAGACACATGCCCCATTCCATCTATAGAATCATTTCTTAAGAGTGAATTTATTTCAATAGATTTAACAATCTGAATTCTGCATGATATTTGCACCCACAACCCTACCAACTTAAGCTCCCATTAGGTCCCCTTTATTTAATTCCTACTTTTCCAGAATCCTGAAAATTCTTGGACATGATCCCAGGATATTAGCTATTAGCTAAGACTTGGGTTCCCTATTATCCAAGTCATAAGCTTGATCTGCTTGCTGATCCTGCAAACTGAGAGCTGGCCTAGTCAATTTATGAGTCCTTTTAGTTCCATGGGTCTGTGACTTTGAGTTAATCTAACCATTTTCTGCTGTCCGTTGAAAGTATGCTAGAATCCATAAATTTCCCCATCTTGGGGGAACTGGAATCTGGCTGGGGAGCTGGGACATGCCCAGAGATTTTAAGGAGCACCTCAGAACCATCTAGATTTAAGGTCAACGTTGTATAGCTCAGTTTATGAGGATGCAAAGATGTGAAGACGTGAAAAGGTCACAGAAAAGCAATCAAAGGCCCAGGACCAGGGCACCTGGAGGAGGTGTCCCTGTGAAAAGAGAGAGAGATAGGGCAATGTACTGAGACGGCTGCTTGGAAATAAGAGAGAGCGAGCCATCTTACCTCACTCTCCAGTGGGAGCCTGAAAATTCAAAGGCATCTTCTCTCGTGCAGCACCCCCACAGAATGCTTGTTTCTTACTACGGCCTAAACAGAGTGAAACATCAGGTTTGTTTCAGAGCACGGACTGATGTTCCGGTTCAGTGAGGATCCCTTCCGCCCCAGCAGCTTCACTAAGTACTGAGTTCTTCATGGAAACATCACTTCACTTTACTGTTCTGGGGGGAAAACTACTACAGATAAACTTTGATTAACCCACGTTTTCAGAAAACGGCAGATTCTAATTAACTTAGTTTTCTGGCTAATAGAAGATAAAAGGAGGTGGGGGATCACTTTGTCAGGAGAATGACTTCAGGACACTCAGCACCTGCTGAGTTGATGCACGCTGATCACCTCCCTCATGCTGGATTCAAACCTGAGATCAGAGCTGCTCAGATTTAGTTGATGGTCAAGTTGGTGTCAAGAACTATAGGTGGCTCTCCTTGGCTCTACAAATCAGGGGTCTTCTATCTTCTTGTTAACTGTGCTTATTTGTGGGTCTTGAGCTCATCTTCCTATAAAGGGAGGTAAAGCCATGAGAGAAACCACTTCAGGGCTTAGACTCTCTGATAACTTGATGTTATATTGTTTGAGAATTACATAAATTGGTATTATTAGTCATAGTTTGTTACTGATAGTCACTTCATAGACAAGAAAATTGTGATCCAGACACACAGAGAGACTTTTCCAGAGACCTGAAAGAATCCCTTTGGTGCCACATCCTATAAACTCAAGTTCTTTTGTAATAGATAGGTTAGATAGCTTGTCCAGAGTTCCCACAACTTCTGGGAACAAAGATAGGATTTAATCTAGTGCCAGAGAGCACCAGAACTTCTGCAAAGAGGTTTCCAGGACCCTGGATCCCTTTCTCATGGGCTTTGGAATGTCTCCTTAAGAAGAAGATCCTCAAGATAGATTTTCAGACTACCTGAGGAGATCCTGGCTAGAATGTCGGTATGATAGTTGGTGTCTTTTAATGACTACACACCCTTTCCATGGAATTATCCATCTTTTACATAAATGCCCTCACCCCAAAACAGCTACCTCACTAGGACTGAATTCTTGACAAAAGAATACAAAACACATGAGTCTCCCTTAAGGTTGGTTATCTGTGGGTTGGAATAAATAGTACCTTCCAGTACTCTTAAAGGGCACTGGGCACGGAGACTTAGAAAACAGTCTTCACCACATCCCTGCTGCCATCTGGCCATGTGGCATTTCTTTGCCACTAATTCTCAGTAATAAAAAGAAATTTCAATCTTTGCCACCTCCCAACTGCAGGGGTCATTTGAGGCTAGTATTGTTGAAGCTCTAACACCCTGGAGTTCTCCTTAAACGATACAGATGATGAGACCCACCTGGAGTCCTGATGCCATGGGAGGACAAGAAAGGCCCAAGACTGCATCTGTTAGTTAGTGGTCTCCAGGCAATGCCTATATCATTATGCCTAGAAAGGCCTTACATGGGGAAAGATGGTCTGTGAGACTGAGAAGATGGTAGGTCTGTGTGTGTGTGTGTGTTCATACAAGTTCAAGTGTATGTATACATATATGTGTGCACATGGAGGCCAAAGGACTACCTCAGGTGTCCTTCTTCAAATGCCATCCACCTTGTGTCATAAGACATGGTCTCCCAGTAGCATGGGAACTTACCAATTTGGCTTGGTGGTCAGCAAGCCCCCGGTATCCTCTGTCTCTTCCTTCTCATCACTGCAATTAGAGGTTTCTTGGTTCCTTGTGTTTAAACATAAAGCACTTTATCATTTTCCTAGTCCTGGGATTTTTTAAAGATTTTTACCTGTGTGTTGGGGGCGGGGGAGATAGACAGAGAGACAGACAGACAGACAGATACGTTTGAGGAGCGCTGAAGAAGAGGGTGTGTCAGGTCCCCTGGAACTGTTAGTTGTGAGCTACCTGACCTGCATGCTGCGGACAGAACTCAAGTGGCCCTCTAGGAGAGCAGCAAGCACTTTTAATCACTAAGCTATCTCTCCAGCTCCTGATTTTTAGTATTAACTATTTATAAAATGCAGAATCCTTCTTTAAATGGAAAACATACCGTTTCCTCTAGATCTGAGCAGTTTAAATGTTGACAGATCCTATTGACTTGTCCAAGACCCTATAAAAATTTTGGGATGTATATGTATGATATGTATATGGATATATGATGTTAGCCCATCACCGAATGAGCCTTCCTTCACTTCTCCCCACTCCCCCAGTCCCAGGAATGGTCAGCATAAGGAATCAGTTGGGTGGCCTCCGAACCAGAAATGCTAAAGTTCTAAGTTAAATCCATAATCCATTTGTCCCACACTCTCACCTCCATCTACTGAAAGCTAGGCTCTGACCAAGACCTACATCCTAAAGGCTCCTTCTCAGACCAGTCCCCAGGGATTCCAGCTTCCTGATCATTGCTGATCTGATGTAGGGCTCCCCTTCCACCAAAGCTATTGTCTGACATTAGAAGAAGACAGATTTAAAGTAAAAAGAACCCACGATTCCTTAGCCCCAAGTAAAAAGGGCCTGGTGTCAGTTCCAATTGGTGAGGACAGATGTGAACTGGGGTGAGCCAGGCTGACAGAGCAGTTCTGGGGGCCCTCAGAGCCTGCAGTGGGAAAAGGAGTCTGTTGGGGGCCACCTTGTGGCTAGCTCAGGAGGAATGGGCAAGCAGGGGGGAAAATGAAAGCAGAAGGTGGCCATAGAGCCAGAGGCACCTTAGAAAGGGAGCAGTGGTCATTAAAGAGGAACCAAGGCAGATGAGGAGGGGACAGGGCAATGCCTGAGGGAGAGGAGTTCTAGGAAAGGCAAAGAGCAGAGCAAGCAGGCTGAGGAATGCACCCCAAGGAACCTCCAGCGCCTTGGCCCAGCCCGAGCAATGCGGGCTCCGGCCCCTCTGGACCTCTGGGCCAGAACTACTCAGACTAGGTCAACTCCAAGACTGCGAGGCCCATTGCTCTGGACAGGCGAAGCAACAGCAGGGCTGCGTGGGGTGTGGGGCTCACAGAAAGGATCGTGGGACCCAGCGAGGTCCGGAGGTTGGGGACGGTCCCGGGTGACGCCCCGCGAAGGAGCTGGGTCTTTCTTCCCTTTCCAGGCTCCCCGCCCTTAATGACTCTGTAATTGATTGGCCCAGCGTCCTATTTTCACCGCGGGCGGTCAGCGCCAGAGGTCGGCTAATATCAATATTCCCTGAGGCTGCTCCGTGGTGTGGATCTGCCTGCTTCTGGCAGCCCCGCCAGACGAGAATTTACCTTTGGTTTAACTAGAAGTGGAAGCTGAGTCAGGGATTAGGGCCCGTTAAGTCAACATAAATTTAAAAAAAGAAGTGGGGGAGGGAGGGACAGAAAGGGAAGGAGGGAGGGAGGGAGGAAAGGAGGAAGGAAGGGAAAGAAAGGGAGAGGGAGAGGGAGAGGGAGACGGGGGTGGGGGCAGCGTGGAGAGAGAAACAACAGGGTAGAGTGGGGACAAGGAAGGGATGATCAGCATGTGCAAGCAGAGATGTAGTGAGCTGATTGTGGGAGGTGAATGAGGAAAGAGGGAGAGAAGGGGACTTACTACGAACCTGGAGTTCTTATTTCTGATGTTAGCCCTCAAAGCCATCTATAATCATCCATTTTCTTCCCCAACCCACCTTGCCACCCATCCACCCGCCTACAACACCACTACCAAGGGCACTCCTGCTGATGCCCTCTTTCCTGCATTAGGTGAACCTGTCTTAAGAGGGCTTTTCCTCCAACCGGATGTGACTCATTGAAGGGAGAGAGAAAAACTAACCTTTATGAGGGTCTGGCTATATGCCAAGCAGTGAGCCAGGCAATAATCAAATATTGTCTCATTTAACCTCTTCAGCCAAGAAGATAAGATCTGTGTGTTCCGGGTACGCAAGCCTTTCTCAAACTCAAGGGCCCCCAGGCTACGGCAGAATAGAATGCCCACACCTACAGCAGACACTCAGGAAGCCTGCAAAAGTTACTGCAGGCTCACTCTCTCTTTCCACCTGTCTCCTTCCATCCTCAGCGTCGATGAGTCACTGCAGATGGACTGGGGACAGATTGATCAGCCATTCTTTATTAAAGAAAGTGTAGAATTTCACCCCAGAGTGAAGGACCATTATGGGCTGGTGGTGTGAAAATGTGGGAGCCGGTAAGATCAAAAGCTCTAGCAGTGGGTCTCCTGTTGGCAACCCGCCCTGTGGGGGTTCCCACCGCTCCCCCCAAAGGAACCTCTGCAGTCATCTTAAAGTATGGGCTGAACATACACGTATAGATCAGACTTCTCCAGAACCACAGAACTTAAGGCCTTAAATCCTGCTTGCTGGGCAGCAGTGTTCCTCTAGCAAGTGTGTGCTCCCAGCCTGGGTCACTACATTTCCCTGGCCAGGACTGCAGATGTGTGTGACTCAAGATCCCGAAACTGGGAACAGCTTATGGCAGACACTTGGCAGTAAACAGGAGATTCTTTCTTCAGGACCCTAGCCACCCACCTGTGGTGGGGAGATAGAAGGTGTGGGCAGATTTTGATATCTCAAAAGAATACCTGGGACCTCTCCAAGCCCTGACCCTGGCCCCAAGGACACGGAAAACATAACAGATCTACAAGCTCTCACCTTGAGGCAGATGCTAGGTGCCTGGATCTCTTACAGCTTTCCCAGATCCATGAGGGCCTCTCTCTTTTGGTACATGCTAGGATACAGTTCAAATGGATCCATCTGTGTGGCAAGCCTGTAGGGAAACAGTGTTCATGACAGCACTTCCCCCCTGGACTGCTTGTATTAAAGAAGCCCCATTTTCTGACAAACAATCAAGGAAGTAAGGAGAGGTGATAAAGCTGTGCCATGATGACACTGTGTTGTGGTGACGCTGTGCCGTGATGACGTTATGCCGTGATGATGTTATGCTGTTTTGATGCTGTGCTGTAGTGATGCTGTGCTGTGGTTCTTCACACAACTTTGTGGAGTTCAAAGACAGGAGTGCCAATGTGGTTGGACTGGTATGATGTGATCTCATGAAGGAAGATGGGCAGGGGGTCGAAGAAGGCAAGTCTAGAAACTTGCAGACAGAGCCAACTGCAGGGGGTAGGGGCAACCAGAAAGGTTTGGTGTTGTCGCAAAGCGTGAGCTCACCAAGGAGCAGAAGCCAGTGGTCAAGAGTCAGAGCCTCAGAGCCTCTTGTAGGCCTTGTGGACCTCTTAGCAGGCTTGATGGGGGATGGGACCTCCAAGATGGACTGATGCTCATCTCAGATAAACAACCTAGTAACCACTGAAAAGTGCTCTGCACATACCTCAGAACTCCCCACAGACTTTCTGTTAACAGGGGGAGGGACTTAACAGGCTCAGACCATTGCATTGCTCTGAGCCGACACACACACATAGAGACACACGCACACAAACACACACACATAAATGCACACACACACACACACACTCACTGAAAGATAGCCAGATTTTCTCCTTAAGATAAATCCCTTGGTCTCGACCTCAGCTTCAACCGAGTCTTCAGCTGAGACCAGAGACAGAGGAAGTCCTGTGGTTTCTGTCACCTGGAACTCCTAGGCCAGAAACAGAGAACCTGTGGTAGCCCCTGGGGTAAGTTACAGATTCTGTTTGGTGTGAGGTGTTGGAGCAACGAGAAATACAGGGACAGGAAGGAAAGAGAGTTGCACATAGTTTTGGGCAGGAGGCACTGGGATTCATTTAGAAATTAATTTGCAAGCTGCCCCTCTGCCTGGGCATTGCTGTGGATGGAGTAATCCCTTCGGTGCTCATACTGCCCTGGTGTAGACTCTCTGCTCCTTTCTCAAGTACAAAACAAGTCATGGGAAGGTCTGAGCAAGACTGAGGGGGAGCCCCTAACCCTTAAGCTCCCAGAGTACTGAGCAACTACAAGTCACTCTGACTAGGCTGGACACGACAAAAGTTCCTTTGAGACGTAAGAGAAATAAAAAGGGTAACTGGATTTCCCTGTATCTGCTGTGTTCTCTGTGGCCGTCACTCCTCCAGCCCTCCTGCCTGCTCTGCAGAATGAAGGACAGGCTTTCTCAAGCAGACAGGCAAGGCCAGGGTCATTTCCAGCAAAGGTTCGCCCTGCACTGCTCCCACCGCCCAGCTCTGATCTTCTGCTGAAAATGTCACATGGGAGACAGGCATGCTGTGATCTTCAGAGGGCCGCTGCGCATCTGTGATGACATGTGGGCATCAAGATTTGCATATTTATTATAGATAAGCTGTCAAAATGTATGTTGTCAATTTCACCTTATACTCCAGATTTAATGGTGCGCGTAAAGGACAGAAAATCTTTAATATTAATATTAATATGATTTTAGATTATAAGACTGCATTGTAGATATCAATCAGCCAACCCTTAAGGACATGTCACTCAAGTTGATATAGTTTATAGAAAATTAATGTAATCTATCCTGTATGATCTATTACAGGAGGGTAGGAGGAGAGAAAAGAGAGCAGGGGTGCATGAGGCGGGGCCTAGGGGCCATTATTGCCTGCCACGTTTCTCCGTGTGTGCTAATCAGTGTTCGTGCCTGAAACATCAGGGCAGACAACCTGTATATTTTGCATTTGGCATCAGCCTTAAAAGTCAACTGTACTATCAACCCCTTCACTTTGCTGTAAAGGAACCGAGACCCAGGAGAGGGGAATGGCTGGTCCACAGTCCCTAGACTAGTTAGTAGCACTCCTGTGCCTTCCCACAAAGATTGCCGCTTCTGTCCTAGAGAATCTCAGGAGACTCCTCTCCATGACAAGGGCTTCAGAGGGCTCCTGCTGTTTACAGAAGAATCAGGGAAATACAGAAGTCCCCACTGACCCTCCTCCCCCAAGGGCTTCCAATACTTGGAGATCACACACTGACAGTATACATGCTGAAATCAAACTGGACATCCACTCTGGGCACTGCAGTGTGATGCAGCCGGAGTGACAGTGAAGGACTGTGTGACCTCAGGAGATCATGCCCTCTGGGACATTGCTCAGAATGTCCCTGGACCTGGGCAGAAGCTTTACTCTGATCCAGGGAAGGCATTGGGGGCTTTTGAAATGGACTCTTTATTTATAAGGAGACAGCAGACCTAACAGATATAAACATCCATGCACTCCAGGATTCCAGCTCTGCCCTCAGGGTCTTTTATCTCTACTCCTTCTACCAAACCCTGGCTTGTTACCCTACCTCCATAAAGCTACCCCAAATCTTGCCTTCTGGCTGCTGGGTCAACAGATAACACAGGGGCCTCTCGCCTCTAAAACCTGCAGTCTTAAGTACTCAGCTAGAATACAGTCTGGCCAGATAATCTCTCTCTGGGCCTGCCAGTCCACCCTGCTTGACTCACACCCTTCTGCAACTGTGTTCTGGAAAATGCACAGACATGCTATACACTAACATAGTGGCTCTGACTTGACCCCTGCATTCCTGGCTTTGGTACCTGAATTGGAAGCAAGGAGGGAAAGTATCCCAGGGAGCTTAGCCTAGGGGAAGGGATTGCCTATTCTCCTGAGGCTATCTTACCCAATTCAGATGCCAGGAGTATAAATGTGAATATATAGTTGTGACAATGTGAGGGATAGAGACCCTGGTTGGCAAATGACCTCCCTTCCAGGAACCTAAGGTTTTCCAGATGCCCTAACCTTAGTTTGTAATAAGGTGTGACATGCTAGGTATAAACAAGGAAATATTTATCTGCCAGAGGTCAGCCAACTCGGGGACTTTTCTTCCTTTCTGCTCATGCCCTCTGGCTGGTTCTTCCTCTAAAGGACAGGAATCAGATGAGCAATGGGTAGGAAACTCTTAACCACAAGAGTCTGTGTATGCTTACCCTGTCTATTAAGATGGCCAAACACTAGCACAGATTACAGAAGAGCAGAGCACAGGCCAGCCAGGGCCAGACCTCTGTGGCTTCTCTGATTCCCAGTGAACTCAGTCAGCCAGATTTCCTGAGCCCCCCTATATCGCTGCATCTTATTTACATACTGCTGCAGACTGAGAACACATGAAGCATTTTTCATCCTGTTCAAACCACAGAAGCCCCTTCAGACACTTCTCTGTTAGCACTTCCAGACAATGGGACCATGCTGGTAAGAGGACAGACAATTAAGAAAAGCACACCATCTTTGACCGTGCATGCATGGTCAGGAACATTTTTGTATAGGTCTTCACCTACCTTGCCAATCAGACTCCAGACCAAATGAGCTTGCAAAGGACTAGCCAGTGGTAAGCTAAGGGTACTCTTTGGCCCCAGCAGTTATGAGAAGACTCTGGGGTTTTTAAACCATGGTGGCCAAGCTCCCTGTGACTGTGAGCACAAGGTTCTTGAATCACTGATCTGTTTTCTGCTGCCTGCCTGGAGGTTATTTTCTCTCCTGACCCTGTCTAGCTTGGTGTCACCAATGTTATCTGTTTTTATGTATTCTTGAATCCCCTTTCCTTCATTTCTTCCATTAATACTTCTCGTTCATGGGAGGATAAACAGGGTCATAATCACGCTATAAAGTGAGCCACGAGCTGCGTGTCGCTTATTGCCCAGGGGTCTGCTAATTGGAATTTATAAAGTTCAATAAAAACTATAATCCAATAAGGGCTAAAGCTCCTCTTCATTTATCTTAGGGGTAATACTGCCTGTTCTCCCAACTGTCACCCAGCAGTGTGAGGCCAGAGAATGGCCACCAAAAAAAGGTCTTTTCCAAGGTCCACATGACTCCCTGAAGACAGCTAGCAATAACTGAGGACTCAGCAGCCATGTGAGGACTGTGGGGAGCCTCAGTGTGATACAATTGCACAGCCAAAACCCCCAGTGCTCAATCTCTACCAGACAACTAGGATAGCCATGCCTTTGAGGCCTTGAAAGATGAAGGAGCGACTGTCCAAACATCATCTCTTGCACCAATAATGGACCAGCCAGCCCTAAGTTCCAGCCTTTTCCCAGTCCTGTGCAAAGGTCTCACATATACCCCACCCAACACCAGCCTTTAGGAGACATGGGTGATCTGCTATAAGAAACTTTATCTAAGGGCAATGGACTGCCAAACCTGGGGTAGAATGTGTCTTCTCAGGAATCCGTGGGCCCCAGAATTTAAGGTGTCTCCTCAAAGTGCACACTTCAGCCATGCCTGGAGCTATCTTAGTTAATCAACTGTGATGTATAGTCATTGTGTTAGATCTATTTGTTGCCATGACAAAATACGTAAGAACAAAGGAAGATTCATAGTGTCAAAGGTTTCAACCATGGCTGGATGTTTCTACTGCCTCTAGATCCAGAACAGCATGGTAGAGTCAAGTACTTCACCTTGTGGTTTCTGGGGAGTAGACAGAAAGGCAGAAATGGCCAGGGGCAAGGTGTCTTTCCAAAGCATACCTCAGTAACCTATTTCTCTCAGCCAGCCTCCTCCTTCACTGTATATAATAATGCCATCAAATTATGCACCCATCAACAGATCAATACACTTAATGACTGAATTCATCAGCTGAGGATCAAAATTTTCACACATGAGCCTTTTAGGAGATACTTCATGTCCAAACCTAGACACCACCATGGCCATATCCCCAGATTCCACAGCGAGGGAGACAAAGGAAGGAGAGGAAGGGATGTCCACAATCATAATGTGCCCACTCTGGAGACAAGTTCCTAAGGTGTTGGATGTAGAGAGCCAATATATCCTAGACAAGTTGTTTGCTGTACTCAAAATTAGACAGCATAAGAGGGACCTGTCCCTGTGGTCTGGTGAGTGACAGGAAGTTTATGATACTCACCTCTGCAAAGATGCAAGCATACTCCTAGAGGGTAGGCTGCTGGCCCTGACTCACAGTCACACCTTACACCTGGTATGCATGCCCCCGCTTGACAGCCACATCTCACACTTGACAGCCACACCTCCAGCTGATAACTACAGCCCTACGATGAAGCAGTGTCCCCATCTGACAGCCACTTTGGGAACACCACTTCCTGGCAAACACCAACCTGCAAAAATAAAGTTTCCATTACTGTCCAGGAGGCTCTTCACTTAAAACATAAAGTAGATGTCTTCCAACAGTGTTGGGAAGTTTAGCTCCCGGAAACCCATTGTTCCATGATGATTTTGAGCAAACCACCCTGTCTGAACCCCATGCACAGAGGTGCCAGGGTTCTGGCACACTCTGGGAGCTTGAAGTTCTGTTGGACAAATACTGGATTTCCATGAAGGTCAAAGAGAGCCAATGGCAGACCCTGTAGCATCCCTAGTAGATAACTAGGCGTAAGGAGAAGGGAGAGGCCTGCAGATGCAGCTGCCTCTCCAACCTGCCAGTTGGAATCAGGGTGTGAGAGTGTGTGTGTGTGTGTGTGTGTGTGTGTGTGTGTATACATGCCTAGGTGTAAAGGTAGTGTGATAGCAGGTGTTGAAGGCATTCCCCAACCTTTTGGAACTTTCTAATCCACAGGGAGACCAAGAAGATTTCATGTGGGAAATGAATGTTTAGTCAAGATATAAAATGAAAGGAGACCCCTTGTAGGGAAGAGCCTCAGAATTGAAGTTCTACAGCTATGGAGAGCTGTTAGCAGAAGCCCACTGTCCACCCCACCACTTCACCCCTGGTGCCACCTGGTCAGTCAATGTCACAGCAATAGGTTTAGGTTATGGAGCCAGAGCTGCTGGGATTCTAAATTGGCTTCCTGCCATGTCTGTGGCATTAGCCTTGGGTAAGTCATCCATCCAAGCCAAGTCTCAGCTTGAGGAATAATGCTGTAACTTATATAAAGTGCTGACCGTGCTGCCTGATCCAAGTTAATTCTAGCCACTGTTAAGCCGACTCTATATTTTGTGTGAGATGCCCAAATGGAGAGAGGGGTTAATCTATGACCAAGAAGAAGGACTCCATCTTCTTCAAGTTCTTTTTGCTGACCAGGAGTCAGGCTGCTAATCCATGGAGATGGAAGAGTTGAATAATGAAGCCAGAACACCTGACTTCTTGGAGTTGGGGGTCAGGCAGGAATTTTGAGGGAAACCATCACCTTGAAATAATATGAAGGCTGGTCTAACTGGACCAGGTCTAGGGGAGCAAAGGAAAGATACCTCCAAAGTGTCTGAGATGGGGTCTACTCTACCAGAAGGGATGAAGAGACTCTTGGGTTCTATTCTAGGGATTATGAAAAAACAGAAAACAATTTCTTAGCCAGAAAAGGCACTTTGTCTTTGCAATGAAAGGAGTCTAACATCTTATCTTCTCCAGGTCCTTCCACAGCCTCTCTACCCATTCCCCTGGAACACCCTTATTCCCTCACTGACTGTAACACACCAGCTGCTTTGGCACGCTAGGCACAAGGCTCAGCTGTCAGGACTTTTGCTTTTCCCCAGTCTATCAGGGTCTAGTCAAGGAGCCCTGCAAAGCTCTTCCTTGTCCAAGCAGCACTTTCTTGCTCATCTTGGTGAAGAAACCAAAGAAGCAGAAGTGCCAGACTCTCCTCTTCGGCACTTCCAGTGCCCTGGCCTGGGAGCAGCATCAGAACCTCAATCTTTTTGTCATTTTGAGGGCCACTGCCTGTATTGTTTTCCTCTCCCTACTGGCAGTTGTGTTGGTAGCCTGCCAGTCTGAGAGCTCTGTCATCATCAAGGTCCTGTCTTCCTCCAGCACTCTGTAACTACCTTCACCAGAAGGAAGCAGAGAAAGTGTGATACTTGCTTTAGGTTTCAGCCAGGGATAAACCAAGTGATCCTAGACCTTCCACTTCCTGTCTGGGAAGCTTTATCCGGAAAGTGTTGAGACAAGGGAGACAGATCTTGGTGAGTGGAGATGCTCCAGCAGGCCACAATCAGAGGGGACCCAAGGCAGAAGGGAATTGCAAGGGCTCGAGGAGCATTCAGAGGAACAAAATTTGCTACATGAAGGACTGATGGATTTGGGGGAGAACTAAGACAAGCCATTGGTAGAAGCAAGACTCAGTGCAATCTGAGCCACAAATCCCCTTCTCCAAGCTCCACTAGGCGTTTACTGTACTATAAAAGCCACTGTCTAACAGCAAGCCTGCCTGATGACAAAGAGAGATAATTGGCTCTCGTGCAGATTTAAGCCCAACGTTATCAAATAATAATAGCACACAGAAAGAGACACAGGCAAATGGGCCTGGAGAGCTCGCGTCCCGCAATGGGTGAAGATGTGTTCAAAGTGTCTAAATTACGCTCTCACAATGTAACGGGGAAATGGGACATTTCTTTTAAAAAAAGATTCTCTGCTAATGCTTGGATACATTTTTAAAAGTTACTTTATAATTAGAGCTGTAATTTATATAATTTATTTTTAAAATATCCTCCTTTTAATTTCCACCCGGTCCAGTTAAAGTTGAACTGAAAAGCCCAAAGTAAATGAATTTTTTAATAAAACCATTTTAAAAAGCCCCAACCTGAAGCCAAATAGATATGTGGATTTTCATGGGTGGGGGGAGATTGTATATTAAAAAATAAATTTCCTAACTCATTTTATATACCAGGTTTAATTGCTGCTAGAAAGGTTTTAAAATTCTAATTCCCTTTGCTTCCTTTAAGTTGTTTGTTTATCTCTAGGGGCTCCTTGGGCTTGGGACTAGGAGGTCAATGGGTCAGTTCTACAAAGAAGGCCAAGATGGTTAGACTTCTGTTTGATTGCTAGCACAATTCGTCTATTGTGCATCGGCTCGTCTCTTCAGAGTCTGTAGCTCCATGCTGTCAGATGCTGCATTCATTAATTTTTCTTGTTGCTATGACGAAATACAGGACAAGAAGCAACTTAAGGAAGCAAGGCTTTATTTTGGCTTTTGATTTGAGGGTGGAATCCATCATGGTGGGAGGAAGCATGGTGATAGACATGCGAGACAGCAGGAGAGTAAGGTGGCTGGTCACGTTCTACACACAGTCAGGAAGCAGAGAGAGAGAAGGGGGGAGCCTGCTCCACAACCCTTTCTCTCTTTTAATTAGTCCAAAGCCTCAGCTCATAGAATGGTGCCACCAACCTTCAGGGTGGGTCTTCCCTTTTCAGTCAAACTTGGCTGGAAGCCCCCTCAAAGACTCTCCTAGAGGTGTGTTTCCATGACGATTCTAAATCCTCTCAAGTTCTCAGTGAATATTAACCATTATAGAACCCATGTTTACAGAGGGGAAGTCTCCCCCATCAGCATTCGTGTCCTTGCTTATTCATGTAATAGGTGTTCAATAAATGTTTGCCAGTGATGGGCCATATTATGCAAGGCCTAGGCCTGAAAATACTGCTAGCCTTCAGGAAACTTTGATACTTACTAAAATGCCCTCATCCTGAGAGATAGTGGGAAAGACTCACCATCTCAACCTGTTAGTCAAAGACCCTCAGTTGAAAGGATGGGGAGGCAAAAATCAGATTATCTGCAACACCTGGGCCTTGTAGCGTGATGGCTCTGGAGACCAAGATACTTATACCCGTGGGCTCACCCTAAGCTTCTCCAGGGGACTCATTCCACACCTATCAGAAGACACACACAAACACACTCACATGGATGCATGCATGCACACATACACACACCATGCATGCATGCACACATGCACACACACACATACACACTCACACACACTATGCATGCATACACACATATGCACACACACGCACGAACACATATGCATACATTAGAAGGAGGTATATCCTGGAAGAATCAAGAGCAGAGGAAACATGGAAAAGTCATCAGGACTCACATACTGTAATAAGATCAAGGATGACAAAATTCATTAGCACTTCACTTAGGCTCCCAGGAGTAGAGATCATCTGAATCTGGCCTGAAGGTCCAAGATGGACAAGCAGAAAGGTCTAGGTATGGTGTTTAAGGAGATAGAGCAGAAAGGAACAGATGTGTGGTGGGAATGGAGAGGCTCAAGAGACAGTGAGTAGATAGGACTGGAGAGCTTGTGGGGTGAAATTTCACTTTCAAACAATATTTTTAAAAATGAGGATGAAAAGAAGAAAGAATAGTGGGTGAGGAGGAAAAAGAAATCAGCAAAATGAGAGAAAAGGAAAAAGAGAAAGCAAACCAAGTCAGAGTAGAATGAAGATGGGAAGATAAGAAGAGGAAACAGGGAGGGAAGGGGAGAAGAGAAAACACTAGCAACGGCCTCTGAGCCCATACTGAAGGAACTGTGGAGGGGCAGCGATGGCATAGAGGTCATCGTGGAGGGTTCCCTGGTGCTCCACCATGTGCTTTCCAGAGAGGCATTGGCTCTCCCTGCCCAGGGCATTGCTCAGGACATAATGAACTGCAGCACAGAACCCACTAGAAAATAAGAGAGGAGACTTAGACTGGGATGGGGGAGGAATAACTTGAAAGGGTTGGACCTCCTCCCACCCTGACCCCACCTTCCATCATCCCTGGCCTTTGGAGCCCAGGAGGATGGTGAAGCAGGGATCCAGACTGCTGCTCTGTTGCCTAGGAGACAGCAATTACTCTGTGAGTTGTGTAGGGGTGTGTGTGTGTGTGTGTGTGTATGCTTTCTTCTTCTTCTTCTTTTTTTTTTTTTTTTTTAATCCTGAGCCTGATGAACTACAACCAACTGTACTGCCCCCTCCAGCATCCCCACCCTCAGTGGCTGCTGACTGTGCATGAAAGGTGGTGATGACTCTAAACAGTGCCTTCCAAAGTGACAGATGCCCTGCTTAGGGTAAGCATAGCATAGCAGGAAAGAATCCATAAAGTGGGCGGGGATGCTGAAGCTGTTTTCTCTTCAGAAAAAAAGAGAGAAGAGAAAAAGGAAGGGCAAAAGAAGAAAGAGAGAGAAAGAGGGAGGAAGGGAAGGAAAGAGCAAGGAAGAGAGGGAAGGAGAGAAGGAGGGAGGGAGGGAAGGAGGAAGGAAGGAAGGAAGGAAGGAAGGAAGGAAGGAAGGAAGGAAGGAAGGAAGGAAGGAAGGTCAGAGAACAAAGAGCACCCAATGTCTCCCTCAGAGGCCAGTTTCTTTCTTATCCCATGGACATTTTCATACTGTTGGCTGCTAAGTAGATACAATGAGGTACATAATACCTCTAGGCTCCTGCCTACTGGGTACACACATCCTGTGGGGAATTTATACCTGTGTGGCCAGTAGCAGGAAGAAGAGTAAGTCACGTGAGTATGCTAGACAAAAAACAGTTGAGCTTAGAGAAGGGCCATAGGGAGAAGACACACAGTCAGAGACTCTTTTCCTGAGCCCAGTCTGGAAAGCAGAGCATGTAGCACATAGCAGCTTTTAAGATTGACAGTGGCTGACACACTGAGGTAAGGAGACCCAGACCTCACCGCAAGACACTCTTGTGACCAGTGATGCACAGTGCACACAGTGTCCTGAACAATACACATTGGGGACCCACATCAGTAATAGACCTGCTTAAGGGCCACTAATGCTCACCTGCTACAATAGGGATGAGTGAGTGACAAGCCACCTGTTTCCTAGACACATAAGAAAGAGGCTGGTGAACTGTCCCACTAGAGGCCATCTCCCCCTTTCATTTCCTAGTCATTTGCCCACTTAACACATGCTTACAGAGAAGCCAGTGGTACCTTCAAATTGGAAGGACTGGGGTGATGAGAGATTAAGTGGTACCTTGGGCAAAGACTCAGAGTCTCTGCCAGTTTCTCCAAGAGAGCAGAAAGAAACCAAAAAGCTGAGATTGGCCAAGTCCCACAGATCATCTCCTGCAGGCCACCTTGTCCAATTCCCGGGCCCACTCTCCCTACTGACATGTATTCCTGAACTTCTTTGCCAAATACTGAAGAGGGCGATGTGTGGGTGGCCAAGGTGAAATGCCCAGAGGAGGAGAAGGTAGATGGGGCAGAACCAGGGAAGAGACACTGATATGCTAGACGCAGTGAAGGAACTTAGGCAATGTAACATGCATTCCTTCAGACCACACAGAAAGGCTTATCAGGACCAACAGCAAGTCCAGCCTCATTCTGAAAGCTAAAACTGGCTATCAGAACCCAGTTTATGAGGAGGCTCGAGGTGGTTCTGGAGAAACCAGGGAGGCTTAAGCAGGCATGGTGTGTCCTACAATGCTGTCCTTACAAAAGCCATACCTGTAGTCATGGAAGGCCTTCTGGAGTCACCTAGGAATTCTGGAGGAACCAATGAGCTCAGAGCTAAAGCATTCAGGTGCAAGGAGCCCTTTCAGGACAGTGGATCCAAACCAGTCTCTCAGGAAGAGGGCAGCCTTCCTACAGCAGTCAGCAGGCCCACGTTGCATGTTTCAGGCCAAGAAGAGGACATATCTGGCATACACTAGAGAATGAAACTGGAATATTCCAGGTCACATGAGGAATGGAAAAGTGATGCTTCTTTTAATCATTCCTTTCTCCCACTGCTTTCTTTTCTTTCCCTTTTAAACCATTTTCAAGTATGCAGTACAGTGATATGCAGTACTGTCTGTGTTGGGCAACCATCACCTTCATCAGCTTCTAGACCTTTCCCATACTCCATCAAACAGCTGCTCCCTTTGCGTGGCCTTTCCTAAGAAGACATGATCAAAGGCTTATTCGCCCTGATTAAGGCAATGACTAATGATAGATCAAAGAAAAAATTCCACCCAAGTCCCAGGTTAGTGAGCCAAGAAGTTTACTGAGGTTATGTACATGAACATGGGTGACTCAAAAGCAGTCGCATTGCCGAAAACGCCAACACCATCATAGGTAACAACTCATGAATCCCACATCCTGGAGCCCACATCCTGGAGCCCCTGTACAGCTTGCAGGCAGCTCTACTGGGAACTCTCTTCTCCCTGGCAATGTGGTCATTGTTCACATAACCTCATCACTGGTCTCATGAGTCTTGTCACTTTCTGAGCTTCCTGGTCTTGTGATTCTCCTTAGCTTTCTTATAGGTACTGCCTTCAAAGGGCAATGTTCCAATTCAGAGGAATTTAACCACACAACAGTTCAATCCCCTCCAGTCCCTAGCAACCACTAGGTCCCTTTTTGTCTCTATGGAATTACCTCTTCTTGTTGTTTCGTACAAGTGGGTTCACACACTATGAGAACTTTTGTGACTGGCTTCTTTACTGAACATAATGTATCTAAGTTCATCTCTGTTATACCAAACACTAGAATTATTATCTCTATTTGTAGGTAGTATTCCATTATATGGGTACCACATCTTGTTTATCCATTCATCAACTGAGGAAAATCTATGTTTCCATTTGAGAGTCGCTGTTAATAGCATTTCCGTGAATGTTCATATGCAAATATTTGTTTAGAAATATACCTTCAGTTGTTCAGGACATACCTAGAATGGAGTTGCTTTGCTATTCAGTAGATATCTTTTTATTGTTTGTAAGTTACTAGGCTAACATTTCTATCTCAAGGTTTCCAATGTAACTCAGGATATAACTCCACACTTCCTGACTTCTGTGTGTCAGGTGCACTCACTCAAAGCCTAGGAGGCTTAGATGCAGATAGAATTTATTTTGAGTCAACCAGCAGTCACATGTCAAAAACACAGAAGTCATTCCTGGATTTTTTTTTCTTCCAACACACATGCTCTTTCCACATGGTCAGGACACCCACTATCTAGAAGTCTCCACTTCGTGGTCTTTTTTTGCAGAATTCAAAACTCTCAATACTATAAATACTCATTTCATCCACGTAAAAGTGGTATCTTCTAGATTTACTTTAGACAAGTGGCTGCAGGTGCTAATCAAATCTTAATTGGAGGAGGTGGGATATAAAACTGGGAACATTCTTTCATTAAATTAATTTTGGCATAAATGAATTAGGAAAAGGCAAACAGAAATCCATTTTGATGGCTCCACCCAGCTGTGGGAGGAAGGCTGGTGTCCTGTTAGGGCAATCACGATGGGACTTCCAGCCAGAAAGACACAACAGAGCCAGAACAGTATAAACACCAGTCCCAAGAAGCAGAGAAATGAGCTTCCCAGAGGGAGGGACCTCAGAACAGGCAAACTACAGACAGCAGAGATGGGATTTTGTTCTCCTAGCACGGATCTAAGTCTCTGGGTTGTTGGCATATGCATTTAAACTGACTTAGCTCAGAGGACTAAGACCCTGCCTTGCTTCCATCCTGCCTCCCAGCCAGGCGGAGGTGGTTAGTTAAGGACACCAACTGGGCAGCAAAGGGGCTCTCAATCCTTCATCTCTTAGACAGCTGGAACTCACAGTACGACCTTGAGTTGCATATACAAAGATGTGATCGGAGCAGCTGGCTCTGTCCCCTGTAGCTGCACCTGTGGCATTTGTCAGCCAGCAGAACAGACGAGCACTATCTGTGCCTACCTGGAGCCATCCATCAGCCCAACAGGGGGTAGGAGTGTGCGCCACACTCATCTCCCAAGCATCTTACCCCATCCCTGCTCCACAGAGGACCTCAGCTGCTGAGTGTGTGACGGACCTGGACACCTGCCCTGGAATGCTGTCAGGCAATTAGCACAGCAAATGGCCCATAGGAGCCAATCTCCAGGGAGTCGCCCTCTCACTCTAGGCCCTGTTCCCCCAACCCACCTGCCTCTGCCGCTGCTCCTGCTCACCCAAGGTGCTGTCTCCAGATTGCTGGCACAGATATAACTGTCCCTCCCCCTGGTGTTTGTCAGCCAGAATCTTCTCTTGTTCTCCTGATGTTCCCTGTCTGAAGCTGGCCTTCATACACCCCCCAGATCCAACCTCACCTGGTTACTCTGTCTCAGAATCATAGCACCAGACTCTAGTCAGATCAGGAAATGAAGGATGTTCCACCTGCAAAAGCTGGAAAGGAGGAGACAGGGCCACAAAGCTGTAGGAATGACAGACTGTGAGGGTGAAGGTGAGTGACAATTAACAATAGGGAGGGACATGGACAGAAAGGAGCAGAAGAATCCACTTTGGAGACGGCTGTGACAAAGAATGAGTAGGAGGGGGTATAAAGTTTCCAGGTTTCTGATTGGCAACTACCTTCCTACTGTGGACAGCTCCAAGTACCCGAAACCCTATGTGTAGCCAAAGCATGCCAAGAGCAAGCTAAACCACGTTGATTCCTAATACAAACAGCCAAGAATGGGTGTAGATCATCAAGTCTGACCTCAGATAGGCTCTAGAATAGTTGTCTTGTACCCAAAGGGACAAGATTGATAGTAAGTAATCCTTTAACAGTAAGATTTGAGTATAGGAGATGCTGGAGACCCATGTCACATGAGAGGCCAACCTGAGATATGTATGCTGATTTTAGAAAAAAATGGAAAATTACAGAAGGCTTAAAAACAAGGATATGACAGTTCAGGACTTGGCCATAGGGACAATTACAGTGATGGCCTGATACCGAAATGCTTGAATCCAAGGGACTAATTGTAATAGACAATTAAGTAAATAACAGACAGATTTTTGTTCCCCACAAAACCAACCTGGTAAACCAGTTGTACAAACACAAATATTCCATACACAAAGGGAGGGAACAGAATGTGGCCAAGGCAGGAGGGTCTTCTCACTACCCTGTGCCCAGTGCCCATTCATATCAGAGTCTGGATCTCAGTCAGGGAGGAGTGGATTGAAACTGGATGCCTGAAGAGGTCAGAGCTATTGTACAACAGGATACGGAAAGCAAGAAGGAACAGGAGATAGAGAGTCAGCCCTGAGCCACCTTCCTAGTGACCACACCCCTTGCCTAGCTATTCCTCTTGTCTTTTGAGCCCCATTGCCTCCTCACTGGAAACAAGGGTCTCTGCACCTTCTCCCTGGCTGGAAGGAGAAGAGCAAATGTGGTGTGGGATGAGAGGGAGACCAGAAAGTAGAAAGTGTAGAAGGACGAAGCAAATTTCTCAAAGTTAGAATGATCCATACAGTGTGTGAGTCTGAGGATGACTCCCTGTTTCCCAGGAAGTACCACACGGTTTGATGGTACCCAAGCCACAGGACTGATGCTCAGTGGGCGTCTGTTGGGGCTGGCAGTCTGAGTGGTGAAGGCAGGCAAGCAAGAAAGGGAAGAGGAACCTTCCAGCCCTGTGAGGGTGGGAGGCCTGCCAGCTGCCTCCAGCTCAAGTTCAGGGATGAAGCCAGTTCCCAGAAGACCACACAAGTCTCCGGGTAACCAGATTTTCCTCTCTGTCTGCCTTTCTGGATAGCAAAATGTGGAGTGTAGAATGCCAAATATGTTTAAGGATGTCACCTCAATGCACATGAGGGGCATCTGTCCTGGATGTAACATAAACACCCTTTGTTAGGAGAGGTGGAGAAAATGTCCTAGAGAACCTTGTAGCCAGTCACCCCATCACTGGCCTTGGCCTGCAGGGACCCAGGAAACCTGTCCACCTCTTAGCACACAGTGAGATATTTTTTTCTTCAGTTGTGTTCTCCCAAAACAAGCCTACACAATTAGTTTCTTCTTGTTTCCTGAATTATTTTTGCCACCGTTAATTATTTCACACTCCATATACAAGAGTTATTGGGGTGGGTAATGGGAAGCAAGGGATCACTTTGAGGGAGCATCACAGCCTTCAAGACGTGAAGGCAACTTGGATTTGTTTCTCTGTTCTGCTGCCTGCCTGAAAGAAGAATCAGAGAACACCCAAAGAACAGGAGTGCAGTTGCTGGGGAGGAGAGGGAGGGTGAGAAGCAAATGTGACCTGAGGTTCCATGTAGATAAGCTTGATCACTGATCTACTACTCCTGAAGGGGATCTACCCATGGGAAAAAGTAACCAGTCTCCTGTTCCTCAGATAATACTTCTCTTGTTGCAGCTCTTTGGGTTGGGGAGGGGTGCAATCCAGGGGATGTCTTTGCTCCATGGCACAGCAAAAGGGACACATTCATGTCTTGTCATTGTATTGGGAGCTCCATATGCATCACAATAGACCTGTGACAATAAATACCACAAATATCTTTGTTCAATTTGGAAAGCAGGGCTCAGGAGAAGTTAAAGGACTTTCCTGATATCACCTAACCAGGAATTAGAACAGCTCAGAACGGAAGCCGGGTCTGTCTGATGCTAAATTCCCACTTATCTCATGGAACTGCCTCATGCTAGCCAGCATAGCACAGATATTCCTTAAGAAAGATGCCCCAAAGAGGAGGACTCTTACCTGAGGCAGAGAAAACTTGGTGCCCACAATGACCCCTCTGAGGTCGTGGCCCTCAAGTTCCCTCTGTATAGGACTCTAGTCAGGACAGATGCACCACTGCCAGGCTCTTCTTTAGGAAGCCCCTGTGGTTGCTAATAATCCTTTTAAGTAAAGTGGTAAAATCAGATACTGTAAAAGCTGCTTAAGAAAGTGTCTGTGGAGCTCAGACAGCTTCCAGGCACCTCAGGTTGGTCTAAGTTTCTAGGCCTCTCAAACTCAGCCAAGTGAGCCATTCACACTTAAGTTAGTATATTAGTTAATTTCACTGCTTTGTGACAAGTTGCCTGGAAGAGCACCCTAAGGATGGAAGGGTTTCCTGTTATTTGAGGGTATGGCCCATCATAGGGATGACAATACATCAGCCCAAGCTGAGGTGGCAGGACAATAAGACAGCTGGTCGACATCGCATCTGCAATTAGGAAGCAGAGGATTGAGCACTAATGCACAACTGATTTCTTATTTTCCCATTTTCATGCAGCCCAGGGCCCCAAATGGATGGGTTAGTAGTACCCACTTCTCTCCTCAGTTAAAGATCCAGAAACACCCTTGTAGACTCACCCAGAGGTGTGTGTCTTAAGTGATTCTAAATCAAGCTAAGTGAACAATGAAAATCAACCATCAAAGCTACTGATGGGTCTGGTAATAGCTATATAGGGACTTCATTCGATGAGGGTTGACCTCTTGGAAGGTGCCACATCCCCTAGCCTCCAAAGTGTCCCATCCTAGGTCCTGAGTGAAGTGAAGCTGGGCACTTCAGCCTGATGCAGGGAACTAAGTGTAGATGCCAGCAGGTGTCCATGACTCTACCCAGGCAGCACCCTGTGTCCTACCCTCCATATATGATTATCAAAGATATTCAGAGTGGGGACAGGACCTCTGGGTTAAATAAGAAAGTTGTACATATTGCTTAGCCATGTCCCTGGCACAAGGCAAGTGTTTTAGCCTGTGGTAGTGACTAGGGCTATACATACCACAGAAAGCCAACTCTGCTCCAGCAAATATCCACGATGGGTGCTGACCCGTATCTGTGCACATTCCCAGCCTTCCTTCAGCATCCAAAAAAAGGAAAGTGCTCTCAGGCTCAAACCACAGTGAGTGTGGCCTTGATCAACAGTTCAAAGGGGACAGAGGCAAGCATTGTGTGCTCATTCTTAACCAATGCCCAAAACAGCTCCATGGAAGGGCTACCTAAGTAAGTTAATCTGGCTGCACTCCCCACCTTGTCTGAAAGGGTACAGGTGCCTAGAGGAGGAATGGACCCTGTTCCTGAACATGTATTTCCAGGATTGCTAACCAGGCTTGTTCTAAGAGAAAATTCTCTCCAAGACTCCAGGCTTCCCCATGTCCCGGAAAGGATTCTCTGAAGGCCTTTATGCTGGCCCTCTTGGATGTTTCTCGCCCTGTTTCTTGCTAGAGAGGAAAGCTAAGTTCAAGCCCTAACTCATTCACCCTACATGAAGAGAGTTTGTGTTCACATGAATCAGGGGAGTTGCAGGATGCCACCCAACAAAGGAGGGAATTGCAGTCCTTCCTACTACCTGCTCAACTACCCACATGATCAAGGCAAAAAAAGACAGGAAGCACTCTGCTCATTCAGTGGCTGTGGAAACTGAGAGCCAGAGAAAGAAAAGCATTCAACAAGCCTCAGCAGCAAAGATGGTGGCAGTAGATTGCTACAGTGTGTGGAGTGTCCACGACAGACAACAAGGATTCTGGGAAAGGGAATAGGTGAGCTAGGACCCTCGTGTGGGATCCTTGAATACACACTGTGCATGTGGTTGAAGGGGCTCTGCCTAGGAAGGTAGAAGCTCTCTGCTGACTAGATGTGGCTATTACTGTGGTCAATCCAACATAGTCTCCAAAGCCACTTAGGTTTGTTGGCTGGTGAGCTAAAATGTGGCAAATGGCCAGTGGTCATAAGAGCTCATTGCAACTACCCTAAGCCTTCTGAGGAACTGAAACCTCTCACGCTTCCTTAGCTGCAAGTACTCTTGGATTGAAAGGGTTGAAAGCAGAGCCCTGGGCTGACCTTTGGGGCAGATGGTGACATGCAAAAAAAAAAAAGGGAGGGGGGACTGACCTACACCCACCTAGCGACTACTGAGCTCCAGACATGGACCCATGCTTTCAAAGCCCAGCCCTGCTGTCTTCTACTTACAAGTTGTCAGGAACATTCCTTGTAACCTCTGTGGCCCTCAGGCTCATCCTCTGCAAACCAGGAGAGAGGGTAGCTACTCATAAGTGTGTGGTGACGTACCAACTTCACCTGGCAATTTGAAGCTCCTCCTTCTAGTTCTTGGGATAGCTGATGCACAGGGGTTTTGAAAGCAAAGATGGCAGAGCCAACTCCATGGTTAGGTGTATAATGCATCTCCCTACAGTCAGAATGGATATTTCAGGGACTACTACCCAGCATAGGTGGCTAGTGAGTGAGTGACCTGTCCAGACATAGAGATGGAGACCATACTTTGCCTAGACAGAGGGAGCAAGGGATGGACTAGACCCACAAGCCCATGATAAAGGCTAGGTAGTAGAAGGAGTGAAGAAAGCTCAGACTGAACAAGGAACTGCCTCAGTTTTCCAGAAAAAAACAAGAAGAGTTCTGGCCAAGATCAAGCAACCAGGAACAGGAAATGGCCTTGTGGGTCACTGAACCCCCATCCTGAGCCACACACTGTCTTATAATGTACTCTGTACCACCTTCCTGGGAAGAGATGATTGCATCCTTTCTGAAAAATAAAGAACAGGAGGGAGAAGGCGAGCCCTCCCTTCTCTTCCTCCCTTCCTTTTCCCTCCCACTCTCCCAGCACCTCCTCCCTCCCCACCTCCCGCCAGCTCTTGCTCTCCGTTGCTAAGTAGATGGTAGGTTTATTTGCGGCTGTCGGTTCCCAGTAGAAAAATTTCGTCTTGGAGAGCCGCCTGGATGGAAATGGCTTCAGCACCGATTTCATGGAGAAGGTCTGTGCGGTAATTAGTGTTCACGAGGGAGGAATTGGACTGGCAGGCTCCCAGAAAACTACTCCCCAAAAGTTAGCTGGAGTCCAGAGGGCTACATCAAATGCAGTTCCAGAGTGTGCCTCTCCATCTATATATAGACCTGCAGACAAAAAAAAAAAAATGGGCGGTTTGGTGGCTGAAGGTTTGTGGGGGACTGGCCATGGAAGCAGAGGCAGCCTGAGCTGCAGAGACCACTGCACAAAACATGGTCTCTATAGTTCCTCTACAGCTTCTTGCTTAGCCCCTGGTGCTTTTTCCCCCTTACTGCACTTTGCTCTTTGAGCCAGAATGGAACCTTAGTGAGAAAGGAAAGGACAAGAAGAGAGAGTGGGAGAAAGGAAGGGGAGCAGAAAGGAAGGGTGAGCTGGTCAGCAGAGGATTGAATTTCTAAAGTCATGCCCTATACTTCCCTGCTAACGTTGTCTTCCTGAGTGCCCAGCCATTCCTCCTTCCTTTCTCCATTAAGGGTTCAGGTAGCACTTCTGACTCCAGAAAAACTCCCCTAACACCCTCCTCTGCCCTTTCTTCCTCTGGGCACCTGTAGCTGGGGCATGATCACCCACCAAGAGTTGTGTGTGTGCCATGGCCTCCTTCAGTGTTGCTTCTCTTCACAGCTACACCCGGAGCTTCATGACTCCAAACTTCTCCCCCTCTTCCCATCTACAGACCAGAGTGGGACAAACAATAGCTCCTGAGTCCTTATGGAAGGAATTAAGAATAGCAAGTCTCAGGGGTTAGTCACTCTATCTGGTCCCATGTAGTAACCAGAAAAAGTAGAACTAAAATTCTGAGCTTTGATTCTTTCTCCCTATCTTCAGTTGCTAGAGAGTTCACAAAACAACCTTCTCCTTACATAACAGGCCAGGGTCCAAGATAGGAGGGGCTTGATAGAGGACCTTTTACCCAAGTTTCTACCTTCAGCCTTGAATATGTTCACAACTAGGTACTACAAGGGCCATCTTTACCACCAACCCCAACTTTCATGTACTGCAACCCCAAACCCTCTGCTTTCCACTGGCTCCACCTGTCAGTCAGACATCACTGAAGTCAGTCCAATACCTCAAGGATGTGAGAAACTAGAAATGGACTCCATATGGTCAGCCTTGGCTATGGCACACAGTTTCCCATTAGCAGAAAGTCCAAGGAGAAAAGGCAAGAAGACCTGACTCTCCTTTACCCTTCCCTCCCTTGCTGTCCTGAGACTTCCAATTGGCTTTGCTGGCCAGGACATATGATCACTCAGCCAAGACAAAGTAAAGTGTGTTAGAGAGCCAAGAGAAAAGATAGATCCAAAGAGAAAAAGGCAGGACAGCTGCGAGAGTCAGACTCTTTGAATGGCAAAAACGTAAGACGTATGGGGTGTTTTTGACTGGCACAACTCATTGATTCAGGGTACAACAAAACCTCTTCCCAGTTCCAATCCTTCCCACCCTCCCAATCATCTCTAGAACAGAGCCCCACACACTTCTGTGAATACATGAGCACCTCAGACCTGTCACTCCAGCCACTGCCCACTCTCTACTCAGAAAGGGCAGCAGGCCTGCATGGCCGCAGCCATATGTCCACACACGCTTTTATTCCCCTGTTGCCTTCCACCTGGTGGCAAGCCACAAAGCTATTCCCCCATCTGTTGGTGCACACACAGTCTTCTGCCTACACAGTTGGAGACCTCGCATGCTGCTTATGTGAACTTGCTCCTCCTGCTCAGGGTTCAAGTTGCTCTGAGCTCTCCAGCTTCTTGGTACTCTCCACTCATCTCCAAGGACATCAGTAGATCTGCTCTGTAGTTATCTCATTGTATTGAGTGGTTGCTGAGCCTTGACCTGCACACATGTCCTTTCCCTCACCTCTAAAAGAAAAGTGCATACTTTCGGTTCCTTCCTCATCTCCACTCATTCATTCATTGGCTCTAAAGACATGGACTCCAGGACAGCAATTTAATCAAACTCATTTCAAGAAAAGGAAACTAAGGTTCATGAAGATTCTTTGACTCACTGAGGGCTACGATTCACCCATCAGGCACTTGCTTGAGGCCTCCATACATCATTGTCTTGTAAATGATTGTCCACTCCCTGCCCTACACTTCTGCCTTGTAGCAGAGGCACAGTGCTTAAGTATCCATAGCACATGGAGCTGTTTCCCCGGTCATGCAGTTCACAGAGACCTCTTGAGAATTCAACAAGTATGTGGATGTAGTACCCAGACTTCACCTGATTTCTTTCCAGTTGGCATCTGTTCCTCTAGCTGTCCCATAGCCACCCCCTGGACCTTTACTAAGGCTGCCAGGACCCTGTACCACTCTGGAGTTGGAGATCCAACTCCTTAAAACATACCTGAAGCACTCCCACTTTGCTCTCTCCTTCCCTCCCAGCCCACCGTCCCAGGTCTTAAAAATCCCTCTCACAAAAGACACAATTGACATCACAGTGCCTCCTTAGGGAAGCATGAAGAGCTAGCTCTTTGTCACCCTGGTCCCTGCCAGCTCATTACAGCCTCCTGTCATTAGCATATTAGATGCATGAGGTAAACAAAACAAACTTGCATCTGAGATTCCCAATGCAAACCAAGATCACTCCGAGCTGTACTGTAAGCTGGCTGTGCAGAAAGACAGGCGGGGCCCCTGCTCTGGGGAGCATAGATGAGCATAGGTGCGTGCACAAGTGACATGCACAGGTCCAATGAAGAGAAACAGACAGTAGCAGACAGTGTAAAGGCTAAAGTCATTTTTCACACCACGGGGAATGCCAAGCATCATATCACAGCCATCACTGCTGACAATAACAGCAATATCAATATCCTCCCCAATACAATGGATCCTAGGGACTCTGCTCACCTAAGACCCCAGCAGGTAAGCATCATTATTGCCTGTTCATGCACAGATTACATTAACTACTCATCAGCTCCTAAAAGAAGACAGAAGTGACTGTCAGAACACGACCTATTATGCAAAGCTTGACACTCTTTCCATGATTCCAGATGTCCTAAGGATAGAAACAGTTAGGCAGTTGGGATTGGGTAGTTTTCCAGAGTCCTCAGCTGTCTGTTCATAGGAACCTCAAGGTCTAGTCTAAGTCTGAGGATAGGAAGAAATTCTTGAAGTAGTCAGGAGAGCAATGAGCAGTGTAAAAGAGACAATATGGGATTCAAGGTGTGAGACAAAAAAAAAAAAAAGAAGACAACAAGGGAGAAGAATGGGAAGGAAATAAACAAGAAGGAGGAACAGAGAAAAGGAAAGAGGAAATGAGGGAGGGAAGGAGAAAGGAAAGAGAAGAGAAAAGATGGTTAACACAAATGAAGAAAGCCAAAGGTTTCTGCAGGAAGTTTCTCAGAACTAATTCTTTCAGACTTCAGGCCCTCATATTACTCCAGGGGATCCAAACTCCACTTACCTGTCCTGCCTTTGAACCCGCACTACCTTTTCCCTATCACAGGCTTCCCTCATGGCCGCTCTAGCTGGGAATGAAGAGCCTGCAATGAGTTCTGGCCTAGGCAGATTTGAGCAACTGCTTCAGCAAGGTTGCGGGGTTCAGGTAGCATTCATGATGCTGCCATGGGCAGCCACAAGACCTTTAGTGGCTTGCTGTCTCAGTTTCCTGCCCTGTTATACAGCATGATAACCCTGTTACTTTATAAAGTTGCATGGATTTGTCTGTGCATGTAAAGCACTTAGCACAAAAGCCAACACATAATCAAATTTCAGGGAGTGCTCAGTGATGTCCTTGCTGCCTAAAGGCCCTATACCACCCTTGACTCATAGGGTGTATTTGTCATACACTCATCAGCTGACTTGCTCATATTACCTAGGGACTCCTATAAAACAGTGAGTACGTTTCCCATCATCTGAAAAGTCGTGGGTGACCAATAAACGGTTGAGAGATGAATGGAGCATTGTGTCATCCATCCAAAAATGTCAGCCCTCCCCCTAGTCACATGGCTTATTGGGTCTTTCATACAGTCAACTGATTTGTCAGTTCAGTTTTCCTTTCCCTTCTCTCGGCTTCGTGAAGAGAGGACGTAGAGTTGAGTGCTGGACTCTGCTTATCCTCCCCATTTGCTAGAACGCTCAATGCACCCTGTGGGTCAGCAATTTGAGAAGCTCTAGCAAGAGCCCAGAGCTCACATCTCTCTGAAGTGTGACTGGTCCCTCTAAGGCTCTGAGGCTGGAAGGAGTGACTCTATCCCAGTCACCTCTGCCGACCCCCTCCCTGTTGCAGCCCCTTTGGGTTAAGTATCACTAAGTGCTTGTGGTTGAGTTCATCTAATTGACACTAGGTGAAAATCAAAATCAAGTCAGAAGAGTGGCTTAAATAACTGAGAGTAAGGGAGAAAGCTGCCTTCGGCAGAGAGTTGGACTGTGGCCTGCCAGGACTGAGGGAAATTGTTTTTCTTCTTTAAAAAAAGTTGTATTTACCAAACATTGATCCTGTAATAGGGGGCTCTTGGCTATTGGTCTTTTCGAAATAGCCTGTCTTAGATGCTGAGGTTGTGATTTTTGGTGCTGTGCAGATGCATCACACATGCACACACATGCACGAGCATGAGACACACACACATGCACACAGGGGGATAGGGAGGGAGACAAGACATACAGACTTACACAGAAGGACACATAGAGAGAAAGAGGCACACAGACATACATGTGTTAGCCACACAGACACACACACACACACACACACACACACACACACACACACATCTTGTTTTGCTCTTTCCTTTCAGTGGCTTACACCCTGTTAAAAGGAAGCCAAAGAAGAGAGTTGAGACTAGCTCCCCTCACTGGGCAGTTCCAAGGCCCTTCAGTCTCAGCAATACTGCAACCTCCTTTCCTGGTGCTGATCAGATCAATCCACTTAAAGCCCAGCCCATCAGCTGTGATCTTACTGGAGGGATATGATTTCCACAGACTACAACAGCAAAAAGCCATTCAACCACACACATTTTTGAGTATTTGAACCTAGAAGGAGGACTTGTTCAATGGCGAAGCAACAGGAGCTAGGAATTTGAGGAGGGTTGCATGGCAGGGCTGTGAGTTTGGGGGAGCTCTTTGGGAAGATCTGGTTAAGAACCCAGGAACAAGAACTGGGGAGATAGCGCTGTGATTATGTATACTGTCTGTTCTTCAAGAGGACCTAGGTTCAACTTCCAGAGAATCTATCTATGACGCAGTTCACAACCATTGGTAACTCTAGTCCCAGGGAATCCCGTGTCCTTTTCTGGCCTCCACAGGTACTGGACATATATGCAGGTTATTTTTATATTATTCAGGAACAAGGAAGTTATCCTGGAGCAGGGGTGTAAAAGCCAAGTCCCAAGAGTGACATGGACCGTGTTGTTGAACAGATGGCCTTAGCAGTGTTACTGAGGAACAGTCTCTGTCCCTCAAGGGACTCGTAAATCCACTGCTTGCTGCTGTGACCTGTTCTCCTTTAGTGGGAGAAAAGAGTCAGAGAAGCTTGTCCATCTTCTCCTTAACACATGAAGCACCTCAGGGGCCAAGATCAGTCTTTGCAGTGCATTCAGAGAGTTTCAAACTTGCTAATGTGGTATCATCAACATCAGGCAGAGCTAAAGTACAAATCTCCCTCCTCCCTCCAGCTTCCTCAGTGTAGGCATTTTCTTAGGGAGATGGCCCTCACCTCTACTTCTAGTAACCACCGTGTAAAGCTCCTCCAAGAAGATCTCTAGGCAAAATGGAGCATGTACTGAGCTGCCCCTTTAAATTTAAGACTGTCACCCAAAATGGCCCTGGGGGCCACCGGTAGCTTAGATGAGGCACCTCATCTTTCCCATTCACTGAGTTCAGTATGTTAGACAGGAGCTAGGCTATGTGTGAAGCTACCAAGTTCAGCACAAGAAAAAGTAGATACTCAAGGTGGGTGGAGAGATAGAGATGGTTTCTTTCCCTGTACCAGTTAAGATGACCTTAATTTGGTCAGAGATCTACCTGCTGCACATCTCCTAAAGTCTGGTAATTGATAGAAGGCCCACTGGCTCTTAAATTGGAGTATTTAAACTGCCCATCACACCAATTAGAAGGGAGCATGTTTGGTGTCTAGGATCTAACATAGAACTTCTGGTCCTGATGTGAGCAGATGTTCTGAAGGCATTTAGAGTCCAATTAATTAATGTCTTCTGTGCAAGAACACTGCATGCTGGCCACTGGTGCTTCAGAGGACCCAGGGGTGAGTGAAGTCAGGTACCACCTTAGCTGACTATCTGTGCCCCTACAGGAAAAGATGAGGTCATCCCTGAGCCCCTTCTCTCAAGTGAAGGATATGGGTGGAAGGTGGAAAGGGAGAATATTTTTATACAGGAATCCAAGTGTCTATCTGAGTATCTACCACATTCATATTATTCCTCAGACATCTCCAAGACCCCTGGGGTGGATGGTAGAGCCCCAAATTAGCCTATGATAGATGTTGGGTGTCTTCCATTCTACCCCGCCTGTCTGGTGCTCTCCCAGACTACATCTGAGCTGTGAGAGGCTGATGGTACCCCACATATTCTCAATGGTACATGAATGACAGGATGTGAAAGTATTTGGCATATAATAGCCAGTTCATGAGTGGGGAGACCCTTATGCTTTCCTGAGGACTCCGAGGAGCTTCAGACTAGAGCAAGGACACAGAAACAGCTTGAGGTTGTGGAAACAAAGGCTATGGTATGGTCAGATGAGCAGACAAGTTTTTCCATAGGCCTCAGTAGGAAAGGCTAGGCTACTACCCCCTACTCTCTTTGTCTCCTGGGTCATCAACCCTGGCCAAGAACTGAGGAGGTGAGGCTGTCAATATGTCATGTCCACTTTTTGTTCCTTTTCCAAGTGCTGTGGAACACAAGACGTGTAATTCTCTGGTGTTTGGGGTGTAAACAAGAGCAACTGGCGGTGAGAGTCACTTGGCAAAGGACCCACAGGCTGATCCTTTAACCCTCTGAGGTCTGTAGCTCCTCACCCAGAGTCACTATCTCAGTAAGAAGAGAAGGAGGAGATGGGTCCTGTTTCCCTGAGTGTCTCAGTTTAGGTTAGGGAATCTGGGCTACCCCAGCACTGGGCTATCTTGTCTTGAAGACAATCATGGTAGGAAGGAGTAAGCAAAGGAGGGGATAAAATTAGAGTTTCAGGGAAGCCCATTCTCCTCTTACAGTGTGCAGTAGAGTTTAATTTTACAGAAACTCAACCATGATCTTGCATGGACCTTACTCTCTGGAACTTCTGATTTAGAAAGGAGACTCCAGGAGGGGAGGGCTGAACCTGGCTGAAGCAGCAGTTTATTGCCTGGTCCTCACCCCAAGGCTGCCTCATCAGAGGATGGCTCCACCAGTAGCTTACTCTCTCATACGTCATGACTCATCCCATCTCATCCCTTCTCTCCTTCAGCCAGTCATTGTCCTACCTTATTGCTCTCTGGCCAACTCCCAAAAGACTAGAGTTTAAGAGATCTTCTACACTGTAAGCTCTCTGGCCCTGGATAGAGAAACCCTCTATCCCTGTAAGCAGCTCCTATAATAGACTATCTCCATTGTAGGCAGACACATAAATATGAGGTAGACAAAGATTCACAGTCTAACTGATAAATGAGATGGGTAATACCCAGGGACTCCAATAGATGTGAGACTGGTGGAGTCTGGAAAACGTTTTTGGAGGAAAGATGCTGATTCACCTGTGGAAAGACATGAGGCTCTAGAGGAGGGAGTCATGAGGCAGGGAGCAGAGGGAAGATTGATGTTCCAACTCAACTGAGGAAGTGGAGAAGCTAGAGGAAGTCAGATGCTATCTGTGGCCAGGGAATGTCTTTTTTTTTTTTAACTTGTAGAAGGAAGAATTATGGGGACTATTGGAATGGAACATGGAAACAGAAAAGGAATGGGTCACATGGTCCTACTGGAAAGGGTTATGTCACAGGAGCTACCAAAAGGGGTCCTGAGAAGATGGCACAGTGGGTGGATGGAGCAGAGCTTGGTGCTCAGTTTTTCCTGCTCACTGCCCTAGATTTCTGGGCCCATTCTTAGTGCAGAGCATGAGCAGTGTTCAAGGGTGTGGCCACAGAGACGTCTCCAGCATGTGATAAGCAGGTAGCTTGGACTAAAACCCAAGAGATGCCTCTTGAAGGAGGTGCAGGGTTAGGATAGACCCACAGGTAGGGAGAGCATGTAAGACCCAGAACATGGGGAGAGAGTAGAAAAATGGGGCCCCAGAAGACTAGTAAACTCTCTGGGGAAACTTACTGACTTCTTCTTCTTCCCTTTGTCCACCTATGATATGGACATAGATAGAAGGTGTCACTTCTCAGCACACAGCTAAATGTCTGTTAAATCCTACAAGGGAAATTCAGGAGCATTCTGGGGCCTGGTTGATGGTGGCCTGAGGAGAGATGCATCGAGGATGGAGTTTCAGGCCCCACAGAAGGCCCAACAGATCTCTCATAGCACGCTAGTCCGTTAGTCCGATAGTCCAGGGCTTCAACATACCCTGCTTTGCATACAAAGACCTTTTGTTAATGTGCTTGCAAAACCACCTGATGGGTATGCAGCCCCAAATCCTCTTCATGCTTCCTCTGTCCCTCCTCTCCCTTTTTACTTCATCCCTTGTTTCTGACTGGGTCACTCCCCTGAGACCCTGTGTTCTTCTGATCTCTTCACCTCCCAGTTCTGTTTCCTACTTCCTCCAAACCAGCTGA
This sequence comes from Mastomys natalensis, assembly GCA_021653895.1. Lineage (NCBI taxonomy): Eukaryota > Metazoa > Chordata > Mammalia > Rodentia > Muridae > Mastomys > Mastomys natalensis. The sequence continues at coordinate 67,513 of JAJTUV010001385.1, forward strand.
TTCTAGGGCCTGAAAGACCTGATGTTTTATTAAAGTCTAGATCTTCCTATTCTAAGGCCACCTTCCTCTGACTAATTCTGTAATTCAATTAGTAGGAAGCCGAGGCCTGCTTGCGGGGGGAGGAAGGGGAGCCCATCACATCGGGAGCCTTTCCTTCCTTGATGATTACACCCCAGGCTGCAGCCCTGTTCGAGTTGGGCAGGAAATTGTTCTTCCTTCACTTCACAATGACAAGGGCCTTTTATCCAGGCTCACGGGGGCTTTGTAAATTACTGCCATCATCTCGGTACAATTAATTCTGCTGCACTGTGTTTTTCCCCCCACGTGGGAGAGGGCTCCACCCACTTTTCTAGGCACCACCAATGCCCCTTACCCCATGGTGAGTAGTGGGCTGCTCTGCTAGGAAAATGTAGACACCCTTACCACAACTCTCCTGTCCATGCCTCTACACCATCATTCTGCCTGTGTCTTCCCAGCAGGATTCTTGTACCTGGGCCATGATGTTTTATTCCTCCAGTCCTTCCTCCCGGCCTTCCTGTGTTTATGTCCCAAGGTTCCCAATCTCTCTTCCAGCCTCAGTCATGGGTCTCTTGCTCCTCTTTTTTTGTATGCTTTTGGTCTCTTAGCCTTCCACATAATCCGAGAGATATAAAGATGCTGTCTCCACCCTCACAGGATGGCAGTCTGTTCAAAGACACAAGACATGAAATTGGCAAATAGAAGGGGTGAGTAAATACAAATGGACAGCCAGAAAAGGTTAGGTGGCTATATAAAGACACGCTAGCCCAGGCTAATGCATTCAGCACACAGCAGAGTGATGAGTGCCAGGGAAGAGGCATGTCCCAGTGTGCCAACAGAGGGGAGCCACCTCCAGCTGTGAGGAAGAAGAGGAGCCTAGGTCATCAGTTGCTGACAGGGTACTGTATTCAATTTCTCTCCAATTATGTTATTTCTCTGTCCCCACTCCCAGCCAGATGGTTTCCAAAGTTCCTTTTCTCTCTGATAGACTGAGGCTCTATTCTGCTCAGTCCAATGCTTTAAGGAGAGAAGAAAGACTGTGGGGACCCTTGAGGGACAGAAGGTCAGCAATGAGCTGGTGGAAGGGAATAGAAAGATGAGAGCTCAGGGTGATGTCATGGATCATCCAGAGATTCCCTGAGCCACTTGAGTAGTTTCTTATCTCAGGCCACACACCTGAGAAGATCTCAGGAGACCAGAGAGTCTGTCGATGCTCTCAGACCAACTAGCTCCTCCCCTATCCTGGATTCCATTCCCCAAACACCAACCCCTCTCACTCAGGTCTGTGAACCAAACTTAGTTACACATATGGCTTGCCAGGCAGAGAACCTGTTCCAGAGCTCAGACCTGCACTGTCCAGTCCCAGCACAGAGGAGATGTTGAGGCAGCAGGGTATCTGCCCCACCACCAGAAGATTGTCTGCAGGCTGGATTTACAATACAACTAATGCCTGGTGATCTGTCTGTCTCCTCAACACTGGCTATGGGTCTTGCTTTCTGTTTTACCTACTCTCATCTACCCCATTTTCACTCTATTCTCTTTTCACACAGATTGGTTTTTTTTTTCTTGAAAGTTAATTATGCAAGTGATCTGTGAATACAGTCTGAGTCTAAATGTGTCAAACCAAACAAAAAGTGTAGAATCACCACAGGGATACATCCCCCACCAGCACCTCATGCTCCTGCGTTCAGCTCCTTGTAACTTTGCCTGTAAATACAGACAAGAGTACATACGGAAGGAGTGGGATATGCCTCCCTCTGCTGTGTATCCTGGCATCAATTATCATACAATTTGTTTCTCCTCTCTGACGACGCTGCTTTCTGTGTTGGTACATGAAGGATCATTTTACCTTTTTAACTACTGTAGAGTATTCAGTTTTAAAATAGAAATACTCTTGCCTTGGAGACATTCTTTTAGGTTTTCAGGTTTGGTTTGGTTTGGTTTTCCCCTACTCCTAACAGCCACAATGGACTCTTGCTCTCTCCTCTCAAAACACAAGTACCAGACCATACACTTGTAGGATGGGACCTTGGAGAGGATGACTGGGCTTCAAAGCCAGGAGGAAACTTGATGTCACTGATTCCATCACGGGAAGGACACAGCCTTCTCAGAACCTTTCAGGCCCCCAAAGGAAGCCCCGTGACTAGACCCACACATCGTGTGCAGTTATAGCTACTCCACAACAGGATCTGCTTGCCACCACACTGTGACTTCACATACGGCCTCTGCATGGAGAGCTCTGAAGACTCCACTATGCAGCCTAAGACAGTGAGTTTGGCTGGCTTAGTAGCTGCCAGGCTGAGGCTGTAAAGTACCATCTTCCAAGCTACTGGCCTCACAGATCAGAACCCAGGGCGCAGCAATGAACAATGGACTGTAACAGCTAACTGTTCTGGGGGGGGGGGGGCGATATGTGAGTATCTCTGCTCTGTTCCTAAGTAGGTGAGCTGTGCCAGTGTCTGATAAGGCTTGGCTCCTAGGGTCCCACCTTGGCCTCCACCCCAAGCCCATGGTTATGTAGAGCATCCTGTGAAGGCAAGCTCTCCTCCTGTAGCCTCCTCTCTACCAAAGCTGCCATTCCCTAGGGCTCTGCTCTCATCTCAGCCAGGGCACAAGCTAGTCCTTCCTTGCAATCTGGATTTGGCATTAAGAGCAGCTTATCCATATCTCCCTTCCTCAAAAAGTCTTGAGTGAGCAGACTAATCTCTCCTGCTGCAAAGTGAAGTCCAAATCCAACTGCTGGGAGATGGCTAGAGAGGGACCAGAAGCTTCTGTGTAAAGCTGGACCTTTCTCAGGAAGAGGCAGAGCGATGGGGAATGAAGGAACATGCTCTGGCCTTCCCTATTTCCTACACCACAAGAAGGAATGAGTATCCACAGCAGGTTCCACAAGGCCCAGATTCAGCTTTGGTTAACAACCAGTGGTTAACAGATCTCCTTACAAGCTTCCAAGAGGGATTACTGTTCCCAGGTTAGATATAAGATAAGGAACGTGTGATTCAGAAAAAGGAAGCCCTGAGCTGGTACAGGGCTCTTCTGAGCAATCTGTGTATTAGCTTTTTCAAGGAATTCCAGAAGACGGATATGAGTGTACTGTCAGGCCTGATCTGGGAGCCCACAGGAAGGAAAAAGGGAACCTGCAGTGACCCACCCACTGCCCCTCACAAGCGACCTCAGATTCTGCTGTCACAAAGGAAGTCCAACATATAATATGATCCATTGGAGTCTAAGGTAGCTCTTGACAGATTCTGAACACAACCTCTGCAACCCTCCATCACCAGCACGTATGGCCCTCCTACCAAGTTAGCCAAGGTGTTTGGGTATTCAGTGCTCTCAATAAGTAAGGCACCTCTGCTCCATGCTGTGCAAAGATAAGCAAGTAGACACAGAACCAGATGGAGTTCCTGCCCTCATCTGAGCATTAGAAGATTGCCGATCAATGAGGAAATAGATATTAATGTCGGGGAGTCATGGGTGACAAATAGGAAAGGAAATAGTGCAAAAGGTCAGGGGAGATGTGTGTCGGCAGTTGGGATGGTGGTGAGTAGATGGGATGAGAGACGTGATGGAGGAGATCACATCTGATAGATGCCTGAAGGAAGTGAAGGAGGAAGCAGGCTGGTAGAAGGGATGTGGTGAGGAAGTAGTCATAGAAAGACTATCTCAGATAGAACATGTCTCATGAAGATGGAAAAGGGTAGAGGAGCCAGGGAGTGAGCAAGGGAAGAACGACAGGCAGGCGATGAAGTCAGAGGTGGAAACAGCAGGGGAAGGTCACTTGGTCCTCAGAGGGGATTCCTGAAAGACCTAGGTACATAGCAGAGCTCTGGGGTCTCTCAAAAACAACAGATGAAAATCCTGGAAGCTGGACAAAAGCAACAGATTTCCCCTTCAGAATCCTTACTTTGTTATTCTGGGCTGTGAAAACAATATGGTCACTTCCTTCTTCTCCTTCTCTCACTTCCTCTTTCTATCCAAACCTACCCCGACCTTGTCCCTAGCTGGCTTGCCTGCATGCAGCTGAGGCACTGGCTGCCTCTCTGTAGCAGGCAGAAGACAAGGCCAACAAGGGGACAAGGGAACAGGAGGAAAGACGCCCCTGGGAGAAGCAGGCGGCAGCACGAGGGACGACGTCACGGGGCCTCTGACCGCTATTCATTTCAGTCGCCTGTGTCTCCATCAATAACCGTCTGCCAGTGACCAGGAGGGAAGAGGAGGGAGGGGAGGGAGGAGGGGCAGTGTGGGCCTGGTCCAGGGGAGGGAGGATGGCATGGAGACTCCTTGGCAGGAGGTAGAGCCAGCCCTGGAACGGGAGCTTCTGTCTCCCAAGATCTATTTCCTTTTTTTTTTATCTCTGTTTCCTCTTCACACACACATTCCCTTCCTGCCATCTCTGCCAGCCAGCAAAGACAAGGGAGCAGGATCCATTTCTATATCAGAAGGGGAGGACAGAGGTTAGTGGCTACAAGCTTGATAGTAAGGCACAGGACAGGACGTTGTGGGGACTCTGTGCATCAAGTGGTCACAAACAAGCCTAATGACTGGAACTGTCATGTGTACCAGACAGCCACTGGCAGCTGGAGAGCCTCCGGAGAAAAAAGCCTGAGTCTAGCACAGAGTAGGCCTTCACGAAGTAAATGGCCTTGGAAGAACCAGAAGGCACATGGTAAACAGTCAGTCGGGAAAGGATGTGCCCAGGCAGGGAGTGGAGCCGTCAAAAACTGCCTCAAGGACTGGGGTGGGGGCAGTAACCGTGGCAACAATAGACTGGTCACAAAAACATGGAGTGGGAATAGAAGGAGCAAGAGAAGCAAGTGGGGGTCTACCTGCCGGTCCTTTCTCTAGGGTAGGGGCTTGGATGGTTTTGCAGACAAGCCTGTTTTAGCCAAAGACGGTCTTTACAGTTTTACTGTGGCTTCCAACTAGTTTTGCAGATCAGCCAAGCTACATTCAGATCCGGAGACAGAGGAAGAGGTCCCTGTAGCTAGTCAACAAACATTCTGTTCTTGTGTCATGATGCCTACAGAGAGGCACTGAGCCCTCCAGTAGGCAGGTTGCACCGCACAGAACACTCTAGAGTCCCTGACATGAAGCACTGGAGTGGGGTTGTTACAGTGGCTCAGGGGGAGACGTGGACAGGACTTTGGAGAGCATGCTCAGTTCTTTTCATTGAAGAAGACGCAGGCGAGGTGGTGTGAGGCAGAGCTATCCTCGAGGAGTTAAGAGACCGAACACGGGTAGGCCTCAGTGGGTTTGCTAGTCCAAGAAACCTTCCGACTAGGAGATGTGTGAAGACCCTCAGCACAGCGTTGACAGCAGGAATTGGGGCAGAGAACACAAAGGACATATGACAACCCTATTCGTTTGATTAAGACAACTGACCTGCTCTGGCCTTTATACGGAAGGTTCCTGACACTTATACTCCTGGGGGGACCAGATCAAGGAAGGAGGCCCAGGCAAGAACGGCCAGCGAAGCTAAAAGGCAAAACTGCCCCTTCTGAGAGGTGTAGGGACTAGCGTTGAAACTGATTAAAAACAACACTGACAGGGAGTGGAGAGACGACAGAGAGGCAGAGACGCCCGAAGCACTAGGGCGCAAAGACAGGAAGAGACCCACGGGCAGAGAAGGGGGGCGTGGGGAGTGGAGAGGACTCCGCGGAGGGAGCAAAATTGAAAAAGCCACGGAGGAAGGAGAAGCAGACAGACGGGAGACCGAGGGGCAGGGAAGCTCCGAGGAGAGAGCCGAGGAGAGAGCGAGGTGGGGAGAGAGCAGTGACGAGCAGGAGGGCGGGAGAGTGGGGCGGGCGGCAGGGCGCGGCAGCAGGCCGGGCCTGGCTGGGGGCGCCCCCACTGACCCTTGTCGCCGCTTGCTTCCCTTCCAGGCTGCGCTTTCCTCACCTACTGCGAGCGTGAGTCAGCGCTGAAGGCCCAGAGCGCGCTGCACGAGCAGAAGACCCTGCCCGGGGTAAGTGGCGCTGGCCGCGGCGCAGCCGACCGCGCGCCGACAGGGGGCGACTTCGGGAGGTCGGGCAGCGACGCGCGGGGCGGGGACAGCAGGGACCCCACAGCCCGGGCTGCCTCCCGCTGAGCCCCCTAGCTAACGCCCAGGGGAGGGTGCTGGGGCCGTGGGTACTGAGCTCTCGGACGCGCCCGTCGCTATGGCTTCTGGCCGTCCAGACCCGACGGGGGAAGATCTTGGCCGTGGTTGGGAGCCCAGGCGCGGCTAAAGCGCACACGACCCGGGGCGGGGCTAGCATGTCCCGGGCCTGGAGCCGCGTACTGTCGGGCGATGCCTCCGAGATGCTCGCCTCGCTCCCAGGAGCATCCAGCAGGGCCCCGCTGGGGTCCGGCACCCGCGGCTTCCGAGCCCTGGGCCGCGATAGGAGGGGCCCTCCCCGCCGCCGCCAGTGAGATCACCGCGGTTTATTTAAGGAGCCAGCCCTCGTCTTTGATAAACTATCGCGCCTTGGCCCTGGTTTATAGCTTCTGCGCGGGGGAGAAGAGAATTATTTATGGCCCCCCTAACTGGGTGTGATATCAGTCGTGGCTATTATCGAGGCTAGTTCATCACCATAAAATAAGAAGTGTCCCTCGGGTCAAGGGTCTGCGCGGTCTCTCCTGTGGGTTCAGAGAGATTGGGTTGGAGGGTTAGGAAATATACAGCTGCTGAGCTTCTAAAGATAAATGGAAAGATGTGTGTTTGTGGACATAGCTTAGAGAATTTGTAAATATGCAGGCGTATACAGTGGGCGCTGCTGGGAAGCACGTGTGCTCTCGATGTATACACGCCTATACTTAGGACATGCGTGTTTACATTCTTACCAAGCAAACCATATGTAAACATAGGTTTCCATTTCTGCCCACAGCAGGAAAGGTTAACCAGGTAGACAAGAGTAAATGGTACACCCCAGGGTGAAGCAGCGCCCACCTCTACCTGATCCCCCCTTGCTTCAGACGTCTTTAGTTAAGGCTTTGGGTCGAGAATGGGGAATTACACAGGCCCTTCCTTCCATTATGACAGTCTTTGTATTGTATTTCGTATTTGTGATTGCAAAGCACGGGGCTGAGTCATCTTAATAACATAGCCGCGGATGCAAATATATGGAAATGCAGGCGCGTGCAGATTTTGTGTGGAGCGGGGCTTTGGCAGGGTGGCCGTTCCCAGTTGGTTTTTTAGTGGCGCGACTGCATGCACATATATTATAGTAATACTTTCTGGGTGCTCTCTGTAGGATGGCAGAAATGTGCTCCACGTTATGCGTGAGGCATGAAGCCATATTGTAAGATAGTCAAAGGTTTCTCAGAACGGTTTGTGCTGATTAATAAAGTGTTTATGGCACTTTGTTTGGGGGGGTGGGGGGTAGATATTTGAGAGCCACAGAAATGGAATAGAAAATACCACATTGTTATTGGAGGCCCTCCATCAGCTTGAGAGAGATTGCTGGGGAGTTTCATAATGGCTAAAAACCGGAATCAGATGGGGAAACAGAAAGAGAGATGGTGGGAGGAGGGTTAGGATTTTTGAAAAAGGAAAAACCGACTGTGGATTGTTCCAGATCTAACCTTAACTCGCGGTTGTTTATTTTACATATAATAGAATAGCTAAATGATGAAGTGTATTAGTTCTTTAATAATTTATAGAAATACTTTGATGTTGCAGTAATTACATTAAAGGTCACATATCAAAGGTAATTTGGTTGAGCAGCTGTGATGGTTTCTCAGAAGCAATCAATATCACTGTCCGTGGTGCTGATTTCACCAAGGGCCTGCCAGATTAAAGAAGGCTTATTACCAGGCAGAAAGGCCCAGGGGAAATCAGGAGCACGTTGGAGCGAGGCACCAGCCCCCCTTCCACCGATAATTAACACCATTCCCCATAATCTGCGCTAATCCTTCATACTGGGAGATCCAGTGGCATTTTTCTGAAATCACAAAGACAAGTTGGGTAAGTCTGGGAGAAAAAGGCAAAAAGAACCATGAATATATGTTGGCAGAGATGGGGTGAAAGGAGATGCCTCTGGTGGGGGTCAGACACAGCCCAGGATTTTCTGTACTGCCGGGAATACTATCCTTCCTTTAAAAGATTCCTGAGAAAACTCCAGCTCACAAACCTTGTCATACAGTTCTCTAAGTGGGAGGAGCTCACAGAGAGACACATGGGGGAGAAATAGAGTAGCAGCTACAGGTTCTGAGAACACAATGTCTCCACACAAACTCGAATGCAGACAAATGGAAAAAAACATAACCAGGTAAAATTATGCTCTCAAGTGGAGTCATTTTGATCAGAAAAAGCAGAACTGCCATTATTATTATTGTGAGCTGGTTTTCTCCTTGGAGATCAGAGGAAGTATGCCACCAGCAAATGCAGAGAGAGGCCCAAGCAAAATGTCCTTCAGCCAAATCATATGTGTTCCTGACTGTTGAGGCTGTGCTTACAGCTGCCCTGTGTGGTTGGAATCAAGGCACAGGAGAAACCTCTTCTTGTCTGGGGTGGCCATGTTAGTTGCCCCAGTAAGCACCCTCCATATCTGACTAAGGAGAATCAAATTGAAAAAAGAACCTGGAGAACTGGTAACCTCAGCAATTTAGGCACTTTTCCAGACTTCAAAATCCATTAAAATCAATCCATTAAAACCAACCCTCTACTTTCTTACCGAGGAGAGATAGGAGGAAAAGCCGGTGCAGGCAACAGTTTCTGCTTCCCAGAAAGTTACAAAGCCAGCATTCCCCTCCAGCTAGAAAAATAACCCATTGTTGTACACAAAGGCACATAAGGGCACAATGCACACATCACTACATCAGCACAGCAACAGCAGCTGGACCAGAGGCACTCCTCAGTCACCTTCATCCAGGAGAACAGGGAAGCTAAAGTTTCTCTTGGGATAAATAGAATTTTAGGGAAGAAGTCCCTAAAATTCTGTTCTTCTGAATCAGAGGCCAATTTCCCTGGAAATCAGTCTAATTGAAACTGCTTTGAGAGATGATGGAGTCATCCCTTTGGCCAGTGTCACAAATGAATTATTATTCTTGAATGTGCCATGATTTCAGTAGAGTGGGGTTACTAAACCATGAAGCCTCACCAGGGTCCTTGGGAATAGGGCCTCCTGCCAGAAAGTCAGCATAATATACTTTATGATATCTCTTTTGCTCTTTCTATCTCACTTTTGCTCACTTGCTATCTATCTATCTATCTATCTATCTATCTATCTATCTATCTATCTATCTACCTATCTTTACTCTTTCCTGGCTGTCTGCTTGGCCTTCTGAAGACTAGTTCCTTCTATCATCCGTGTTTACAGGATACAGTCATAGAGTGTGGCTTCTCAACCCATCTGCAAGCATTTTACAAAACATCTCCTTCCATCTTGGAGTTTCCCATCAAGCTGGGGACAAAAGCCACCCACATAAATATAACCAATAATGAGAGATCATAGAAGTTACAATACCTGTGTAGTCAACTACTTAGCATTCACAGTGAATAACTTGCTAAACACTGTATCAGATGACAAGCATAATGCTACATGTCACCTCCCTTGCCTCAGTCTCTTTTCAAAACCACCCTGAATGAAAGTCACAATGATCTTGATCTCAAGATTGATAAATAGGTCTAGATCTCTCACTACCTTCTGATAGTGCTGTCAATTGCTTTAGAACTTTCAAAGTGACAAACATGGCTATGGGTGAATTTCAGGTTTCCTTCAGGATACAAGCATGTAGGAAGAGAGCTTGGAGTCCATATGACTATGTTAAAGGACCAAGAAACAGCCTATCACTGTGCATGCACAGCAGGGCAGAAGACTGATCAGAAAGCCCACCTGAAAGAGAAGTGTTCATGCCCCCATGCCATCTCTGAGAGCTAGACAGAATCGGGAATGCACAGGAGGCCCTGTGGAAGAACTGTATGCCTTAAAACACAGCCCCACTGTAGAGTTCCAGCTGCTCCAGCCTTTGGGGCTTTGCAGGGAATTGTCTTCCAGGGAGAACCCATCTGTTTCCAAAGTTAGGAATATTGGCCCTAGGGGACGAAACTCTGACTAGGGAAATGCAGAGAATGTGATGAGAGGTGGCCAGAATCACTTCTTCAACAGCAGAAAGTTTCTTGGTCAGAGCTGGGAAAAGTGGGGACTGAGTCCAGTTAGCAGGAGACCTGAAGGCAATGAGGGGGAAGCTGTGTGGTGGGGAGCTGGCACGCTGAAGAGAGCTGCTTCTTGGTAAACATCGAAACACCAATCTGCTAGTTAAAGATGGGCTTTTGTAACCTCACTGGACAACTAACACATGCTGTTGCCTCCCACCCACTCCCTGAAGACATACAGGAGAAAGGCAATGTTCCTGCCATTTACACTCCCCAACTCAGATCCTTGTGGTACAGGGCTTGTCATTTCCATGACAAATTAGGGTGACCTTCTGTGAGTTTGTTAAGAAGGCTAGTAAGATGGAAAATTTACCAAACATAAGATTTGCATGGAGACTTAGCACTGAGGTCCCTTCTCACATCTTCTGAACTGTTTCCTCCTGTTCTCACTTCTGGATATCCTTTCCAACACACACCCCTTTTTTTCTGTCCTCTCGATGTCTTTTCTCCCTCTTCTCCTTACCTCATGGCTCCTTTTACTTACCCCATCTTGGCACCTGTACAAGGCTCTAGTGGGACCTCCGCCAGCCTTGAAGGGGCTTCCCTAATAAGGCCCATCTCCCTCTCGAACTGCCCTGCCATTGAAGGATCCATCTAATTTTATGTACAACTGTAAAGATGAATGATAAGTAGACAGGATACAGGCAAGAAGATGAATAAATTATAAAGGGCAAATGATGACAAGCCAGGGGTCCCCAGAGAGAGTGATATGATAACAGAAACTAGAGACGAATTTATGAAGGGAAGAGTTAGCATGCTCAGAGGCTGTGAATTCTCCGAGGTAGTTTTACAACTCCTGGTGATCGGCATAATCAAAGCATTTCGGTTTTGAAATGTGATATATTTCTACTTGTCTGTCTTGCAGGAAGTATCGGGTTTGTCTCTGTGTAGTGAATCTGCGTCTTGCTATGACCTGTGTCTTCTCTCACAATCTCTGCCACCTTCTGCGTCTCAGTTTGAGACAGTAGCATCACAGCCAGACTCACGTGCTCCTCCTGCTGTCCTTCTGGCTGAGTGTGTTAGTTTAGGGACAGGATGACAAAATACCACCAACTGGAGGCTTTAGCCACAAAAACATATCTTGGTTCTTGATTCACAAACCAAGATGCCTGTAGAGTTGGTTCCTCCTGAGGGCTTAAAGATAATGTCTCCTATGCCTCTCTTCTAGCTTCGAGATCTGGGGCTCTTGTTGACTACAGGTGTTCTGTCTGTTGCTTTGTCTTATAGTCCTTGGTCCACTATTTCTGTACCCATGTGTTTCACTTCTAAAGACACTAGTCACATTAGATCATGGCGCACATCAAGGACCTCACCTGGGTCTTACATAAAGCTCCTGTCTCCAACACATTCTTACTCACAGGTAAGACTTCATTCTTTCTGGCACAAGCACAGTTTAATCTGTAATACTGAACAACATGCCACCTTTGAGTATTCCATAGCTGAAGGAAAAAAAGATCTTCAGTAATGCCTGAGACATGTTCTTCTGCGGGGAAAATGAGTGACATATTATTTTTCTTTCCCATAGTCCCTAAAGAGAATTTTCTATCTGTCCTTTAGATGGTATCCCTTAGGTGTACAATTCAGCACCCAAAGAACATTGGGCATTGTCTGAAGATGCTCCTGGCATCTGTCAGGAGTAGCCAGGGATTAGTCTATATATTCTGAAATGCATGTGACAGTCTCCCCAATAATGATCTGGTTCCCCAAATGTCATCTGTGCCAAGGAAGAGAAATTGTCCAAAGGCCAATGGTGGTGTAGACAATAGGAAGGACAGCAAGCTCAGAGGCTGAGCATTCCCTCTTCGTGCCTGGTTCTCATTCATTTTGAGGACAAGTAAGATGATCCTTATGATGGAGGGAGCTGTAGTTTGTGGTGAAGAACATACATTTAAACAGTGTGAACAGTTGGGACAGCCAAGTCCTCTCCTACTTCTGGGCACAAAGCTGGTGATCCCTACCTCATGGTATACCCTTCAGGGCAGACTCAGCCCAAGATCGTTTCCAGCTCTGCTCTCCTTTGACTCACAGGAAATAGATGATCTGAGTGACATGACGTGAGGTTTTGCTCATGACAGAGAAGTAATGAAAACCCAGACTTTCTAAGTTCATCAGTTGGGGAGTTCTCCAACCCTTCCCCCCTTTGGATGACCTTCTCCACCCCAACAGAAAGCCATGCTGGGCTTATGTGCAGCCCATCATTCCTTTGCTATTTAACCGATCTGATTCCATTATCTACAAGGCAATACCCACATGAAGGGAGTGCTAGAGTCTCAAGAGGAGAGCCAAAGGACTTTCTATGCAGAGACAGTGTCAGCTGGACTGAGAGATACACCTACAGCACACATGGTTTACCTTCCTTCAGTTCTATGTTTCACTACCGCCATTGCAGATCCTGCTTCCCCCTCTGTAGAAAGACCCTGAATCCTTCACTCCTCAGGGCTTTGCTCGTGTACCTCCCTCCTACATGTGCCATTTCTTCACTGTCTTGTACTCATTGGCTTTGAAAGTTCACATAAGTTTATCACATAAATGACTGTTGACCCTGAGACACCCAAAGCAAAATCCAGGCCTGACTACATGCTATGGCTGGTAAGACTCTCTCTGAGCCAGAAAATGCCTGTGTCCTTTACCAGGAGCCTGGACTCAAGAGGGCATGTGGGTGAATGGATGCAGCCTAGGGATCTAGGTTTAGATACAGCTGCCAAACAATCTATGTGACTCCTGATCATGTGGTATCCATCCCAGAGCCACATTCTAGGTTGTTTGCCTGTGAATCCCTTCCAATCCTGACATTCTTCATGTTTCTAATAACAAGAGCCAGCATTCCACACATTGCTTAAGAAGACAGAATAAAGAGGTGAGTGGGAAAACTCTGCCTTCTCCTTTGGCTCATATGGAACAAATAATCTTTATGACATGAGCTGAGAATTTTCTCATATCAGAAATGGATCAAGAACCCAAACCTCCAAGACTCATTCATGGGGTGGTCTACAGCTTCTCCCTTTGCAAGACTCCTTCCCACCCGAATAGGAAGCCAATATGTCAGGTTTGTGTGCAGCCCAGTATCCCTTTGTTACTATGATTTGATCTTCTGCCCTCTACTGTCTGCCACCATAGATGACAAGTGTAGTAAAGCGAGGGTCAGCCAGATCCCTCCCTGGTGCACCCACCTAGAGCCAAAGCTGGATTCTCAACAGCCATCCCACCTCTGCACTCTGTTCGTTGTGAAGAGTTCAGACAGGCATGCTGTCATTTGCAGCCGCACTGGCCTATTGTGATATAGTACAGATATCTTATCCCATGTTCAATACAGAACAAAACTAACAAGACTGTGTTTGGTTGAAGATGTTTATAATGTGGTAGTATAATGTCTGCTTGGTTCCAGAAAGAGAAGTCAGGCTGTCCTGAGGAATACCACCCCAGTGGTAGCCACTTACTTCCAGACCCTTGCCCTGTTAGTACCTTTTCCATAGGATAATTAAGGTTATCCCTGTGCCCTGTGATACTACTGTCTCATCATCTTTGTTTTCTGTCACTCAAAAAACCCAGCCAAAGGCCAACCCTCTCCTGAATTTCCCAGACCCCCAAATCCTTGCACACTCGTCATCTTTCTTCAGGGACTTTGTTTTCTACTTCAGTCGCCCTTTTCTGGTCAATTCCCATTCACCCTTAAGGCCTAAATCTGATATGTGTTCTCTGTGCAGACTCTGTCCATGCAAGGGTTGTAGTCTGCAGAGTCACCTGACACTGCTCGTTAGTTCCAGAATCCCTTATTAACATCACATTTCACATCCAGAGGTACAGTCACCAGTGCTTGTCTTGCCTGGTTCAGAAGAAGGCATAGGGATACATGAAAGGCAGCTTCTCTCTGTACAGAGTGTCCTTGCTGACCATGGCACCTCACAAGGAGATAGGTCAGTCCTCACAAGCCCCCTTATCACCTACATTCAACCTAGAAGGTTTCCAGTTTAGATTTCCCTGTTGGGTAGGCTTGGAAAGAAAACAAGCCTGTCTTGGTAGTGTTTGGTACATGGAGAAAAGGCTACAAGGAAGAAGCATTGACCTCAGGAGCCACAATTTGTGGGGTGTAAGTGTGGGTGGGTGTGATGTGAGGTGTGTGTTCTCAGGAGAGGGACCCTGAGGTTGCCACAAGGCGTGTGCCTGCATGAGTCTTGGCAAGACTATTAAAGGGTTTCTTAACCTTTTGTCAGAAAGCAAGCCTGAGACACAGAATTTCTGTATGAGCTGCCGCTTCTGGTTGAATGTGCTTTAGGACTGGGGCATCCTTTTAGAGAGCATTTGTGGGTGAACAGAGGACAAGATTCCTCTGTGTTTTGGACCAGTAGGGTTCCGAAACTGTGGGCTGCCTTGAACCATCAAAGAAAAGCAACCCCAGGTGGTGATGGCAAAAAGTAATATTGTTCTTTATCAAAGTCCTCATGAAAATAGTTGTAGCAAGAAAAGCACTAGTGTTTAATGGGACAAGGTCTTTCTAGGGCCTCCAAGTCTATTGTGTTGTAAAAGCATATCAGAATCAAACGCATTTGTGGCATGCCCTCAGGCAACCACCAGGGGGTGCCAGAAAGGTGGCATTCTCTCATGGTGGCCAAGTGGGCACAAGGCAAGAGTTTGACCCAGAGCCTTGTATCTAATTCTGTGTCCAGAAGAGAGGAGGCAAAATGAAGTCAAATACACCACTCCACCCTTGAGATGCCACAGCCTGTGAAGATGTCATTCTTCTGGATGACTTGGGTCTGAGTTTTCTATTTTCTATAATGAAGTCACATATGCTGAGAATCACTATAAACAACTCAAGTATAATTATTAGTGACAAAACAATGATGTGAATATGGATGGCCTCCAGAGTCCTTTGGAGCAGTGCAATCTATGATTCCTAATTCACATTTGAAATAGAAGATAATAAAAATATAAAATGGTTCAAATATGCAGCTTGGACTATATGACCTGTTTTACCTGTTATTTTTTTTTTCAGAGAAAAATAATGGCAGTGAGCCATAGTGCCCAGAAAGTGTCCATGAATGAGCAGAGCAGAATTCTGATGGGTGTGTAAGGCAGGAGGAATTGAGAGGGTGGCGTGTTAGTTAGCTTTCTATCCCAATAATAAAATATACTATTTGGGATGGTCTACTTCTACTGTCAATTGGCCTGTTGCTTCTGGACTTACAACAAAGCAACCTGCCATGAAGAAACAGAAACACATAGATCAACAGCAGAGGAGGACAAAAAGGAAGAAGAGATCCTAAACAACACAGTCCCTTAAAGGGGGGATAAGTACCAATTCCTAAAGACCTCCCATGGGCCCTACCTCTTAAATATTTCACTTCCACACTGTGCTAACTTGAGGACATTCAACATCAAAACCAAAGCAGTTAGCAAAACAGATAAATATATAAGGCTTTGGGGGATGGAAACCTGAACTTTCCTCCCACTCAGAACTGAGAATGAAGAGGGGTTTAGAAAGTGAAGGGCACTTCTTACACTGAACTCTTTAGAATTGCCAATCCCTTACAGCCTGTGAGTGCCAATCATCTCCAGGCAAGGGAGCTGTCCAAGATCGTATATGTACTGTGGCTTCAGGCTCAGAAAGTCTCCCACTTCTAATTCCCCCAGAAACATTCTGAAACCCCCTGGCTGGATGCCAGAATCCCCCACAGAGCTTTGGAACCTTACTTCATACTCCTGGGATCATCTATGCAATATTCCAAGGCCACCATCACCCATACAAAGCTCCCTGTTGTTTGAATCTCCCAGACTAAATATGGAGGTCAGGCTACAAGGTCACTGCAACAGCATTGCTAGAGCTTTGTTACAAGAGTCTTGGGTCATACTTCACCTGCCTGACTCATGTCACCAAACTGTACCTTCCACATTGGAACCACATCCCTAGGGATTGATAACCATGAAGGAGTTTGACAGCCTCAAGCCTAACCTAAGGTTCTTGGGTTTGTTCCTGGTGCTTGAGGGCCCACAGAAGCAGACCATAAAAAAGCATTAAGGTTCAAGGTCAGCATTCTGTTTCTTCTGTCTGAAGGCTGGCAGAATGCTTTCAAATAGGAGGCAGGTGGAACCTTGTCTCTCCAGTCATGGCGAGAACCACCATTCACTGAGAGCTCAGTATGATCCATGTGCTTTACAAATACCTCCATCAGTAATGTTGTGTTCATTAAAAGAAAAAGAGAGAAAGAAGAAGAGGCTTTTTCAAGGCCACATGGTCAAGCATAAGTCTAACCAGGGCACCAACACCATTGAAAAACCAGAACTGTACAAGGCCAAAGACAGTACCACCATGCAAAGGAATGACCACACAAGTATGCATAACACAGACTCTGGTGTCGGTTCATTTGTATAACAATGTCAGGATAAGTTTCATCCCTTGTTAAATGGTGATTTTCCTGGCTCCGTGCATCATATCTTTATGAGAAAAAGGAAGAGCCTGCTACCTCCATTCCTTATCAAAAATGCAAAAGGCTTCCCTGAGGTTCCCTGCCCAATAGACATCTATATATGCCTCAATAACCAGGGTCATGTCACAGAGCCATGGTCATAAGTGCTTCTGTTTATAAAGAAAAGAGAAGTGGACATTACAGGCAGAGACCAGTAAACTTTGCCCCCAGAATGATAGAGATGGGCAGAGGTTACAGAAGAGCAAGCTGAATAGAGCAATATTATATCCCTGCTCACAAACTACAGTTTAGACCATGAACTGGCTAGCCCTGTCCCAGCCAGACTGAGGTAAGCCAGGAAGGCTAACCGGCTCTGCTATCTCTATTCCTCAAGACCTCTCTTGAGACTCAGTCAACACCATGGACAAAACTCACCCAGGCCAGCCTCTGACGTCGGTCAGCACCATGGACAAGACTCACTATCAACCTCTAACATTAGTCAGCACGAAGGACAAGACCTACTTGGTCTCACACTGATTTAGGTCAGCACCATGGACAGAACTCACTCAAGTCCTTCCTCGGGGACAATCAGCACCATGGACAAGAACTCTAAGGCCTGTCAGCACTGTGCACAACGACCATCAGCTGCCCCTACAAAAGGCCCAATTGTCCCAGAAAGTGGGACAGGTCACAGAGGACAACGTAGGAAATAAGTCTGACTCTAATCGAAGGTCCAAAGATTTTCCTTGCTTTCCATTGTTAGGCCCCACTATATCAGAACAGATACAATCCTCCAATCCAGTCCTACCAATTGCCTAAGGACACTCAAACCCTGCATGTCAATAAAACCCCTGCTAATTGAGCAGGCTTAGGGTTCACACTCACATAATATGGCTTCCAATCCCAACTCCATCACTCTCTGAGCTGTGTGACCTGGAGCTAGTCATTTCACTTCTCAAAGCCAGTGCTGTGTTTGTACAAGTACAGCCTGTGGAGAGTATGACACAGTGCACATAAATCCCTGAACACCTGTTATGCCTGGGGGAGGGGCCCACTGACCTGTTGATATCCTGTCTACTCCTTGATCTTTTCTGATCCGCCTCTGCTCCTATTTCCCTTCATTACATAGCCACAAACTCTCAACCATACAACCCAGCCCAGGGTGGTCACACAGAAAACCTTCAAGCCACACCCGTAGAATGGATGTGGTGACATGAGTGCCCAGGAGTATGGCTGCACCCTCCTGATGCTGCTGAGGCTTGGCTATGTTTGCAGAACAGTTTGAGATCATTCTATTTGTGCCTCAGGAGAGTTGTTAGTTGGGTTTTTGTCCTAATGAAATGAGTGATCCCTGTGTGAGAAACATACATTTCCATTTCCACCTCTGGTTCACAAACTTTTCACCAGCAAAGGAGTAAAGGAAGCCCAGGAGACTACAGAAGCAGGAGCATTTCCAGTCCCCTGAATGGTTGGAAGGGACCAGCAGGCCCTTCAAGACAGGGAGACAGAGCATCTGAGATGAATATGCATTCATCCTCTCCCGGCAGCCCTGACAGCTGGCACCCGACAGCTGGAACTGCTCAGGGCCTGCGAGAAGGTTTTTAATTCAATTCAGTAAGTGTTTCCTGAGCACCCACCAGGAGCGTGGTCCTGCACTGGGTGCTGTTTGGCAGATGGAAGCAGGAGAGGGCAAGGACCCCCATCTCCCCTTGGGGCTTTCCTTCTGCAGAAGAGGAAAGGTGTACATGCCAAGCAATTAGAGGACAATGGATTGAGACTCGGGCTGCAATTCAGAGCTCTCATGGTTCAGGAGTGCTGAGAGGCAGTGACTATTCATTGAGTCTCTTCAGCAAATCACTGTGGCTAGGCACAATGGGGCAGCCATTGAAGGATGGGAGGGTTGTGGGTGGACAAGAGAACGTGGAGATAGCATGTCCAAGAGATGACAACATGAATAAAGGCAAGGAGAAAGGAGGAGAAGTTGTAGCAAGAAGTTTGCTCAGAAAGGAGTTGGAGTGGCTTTATACTTCAAGAGGGGATTGTCACCCAGTGAGAAATGTGGCCACTTTCCTTTAGGTGCTTGGGTACTGCAGAGGTGTCCCAAGTAGGAAAGTGACCACTTCACCATCGTGCAGCCTGTGCAGATGGAGACCTGATGTTAAAACCTGATGGAGGAGGCTCATCAGAAATGGGAGCTGGGCACTCTGAGTGGCTCGCCTCAGTTTCCCTTCCCAAGGACAGACTCAGTAGGCAGAATTGGCACTCCTGGGGCACATGGGGGTGGTACTGAGTATATACCTGGAACAGACACATCTCTTGATTCTCAGAAGATCCTGCTGGTAGGAGGTAGAAAGGAAATGTGGCTCTCCCTGAGCCTCTGAAGCTGCTGGGGGTTATTGCTCTCCCTTGACCACATGGAAATCTATGCTCACCTGCAGGGGGTGGAATCTGTACAACAGGACCAGCCACACAGAACTGCCCTGGGTCCTAGCTATCTTACCATTATACATGGAGTTTCTTTAACACTGATTTGTAATAAGAGAGAAAAAAGAGACTCTTTCATACACAGAAGTGCAGAAGATAGATCTAGCCTGGATTCCTGCACTGTGAATGCCTTCCTTGTATCCTCCCTTGTCCTTCAGCCTTAGAAATACTGGATGCCCTTCCCATTCTATGCTCAACCCATCAGAAAACCTCACTTCTTCCTTTTAGGATAGAAAATCTCAATGCTATGACTAAAATGCTTCTCTGCCGTTATTTCTCTCCTTAAGAATCCAGAAGCTCTGAAAATCAGAGTTGGAAGAAACCTTGGCACCACCCACCAGCTCCCATTTTGAATCCAGCTGTGGAAATGCAGAGACAGTTGGTCACAGCTCTGTTGAATTGCTGCATCTTGGCTGGCTCTGTATTAAGACCTTTATTCATGATTGACAGACTGAGGGAACCCACTGTAATTTACAAGAGTAGGTAGGACACAAGCTCCATTAGCATCCATATTAAGGGTGTGCTCTGATCAGTTTTATTACTTCAGAGTAGACAGTCCAACAGGTTCCAAGTTAATGTTCTGCCAAGGCTGCTTTAAAGAACAGATACAATGCATGTGTAATTGGGACAGTAATCCCATCACACAGCACAAGTACAGTACTTGAAAACACTATTCTCAGTTGAGCATGGTGAGGGCAGGCCTCTGCAATTTCAGCTACTTGGGAAGCTGAGGCAGGAGGATCACAAATTGAAAGCCTGCTTAGAACACAAAGCAAGTTAATATCATCCTGGATAGCTGCCTGACCCCCATTTGAGTCCCACTTGCTCCTGCCCCCAAGTTTTGGGATAACAGCATGTGCTATTTTCCTCTCTTCTTAGTAAATGATTTATCTAGAGAACTTCATATTTTCTTTTAGGACAAACTGAACAAATGTGATGTGCTTGTTTTAATTTGCAAGGTTAACTGATCTAATTATCGGCTGCATTTAGTTAAATTCTGTGCCTGGGCTGGCTGCAGGTGTGAGCTTTGAGTCCTGCCAACAGGAAATCTCTGAAAACAAGCTGATCTAACATAGTGGCTCTGCTAGTATGAGAACTTCCCTAATAATTTATTTAATTAATAATAACTCAAGAATTTATTAAGAGCCAGAGATAAATAGAGGGTACATATTTATATAAAACAAACCTACAAGGAACCACTAACTGCTACCTAGGCCTCCTTCACAGGGAACATACCTTTCTAGCTCCATATCGCTGGCTGTGCTTCTAGGCCAAGTAGAGTGCTGCCCTGGGATTCCATAAGAGTACAGGAAGGGAATCCTTCCACAACAGTGCCCACAAGCTAAGCTGCTCTGGAGTGGGTTTCAGACCTGGAGTTTCTAGTTAAGCTCAGACTCCAGATGGGCCAGAAGTGTTGCCCCACTTGTTAAAAGATGACTCAGTCTTGCAAAGTACAAGTTCCTCGGAAGGAAAGCAATGGTCCCCTAGTCCTTGAGCTGGGAAGACACTCTTTGCAAGTGATGTTTGGGACTGAATGTTTCTTCTCTGAGGCTCCCAAGAATGTAACATGAGCAGCAGAAGCAAACTTTAAGGAAGTGGAAGAGCTGATGAGCTTGACAATTGTAATGTATGGCTAGACTAGATTAGGGTAACCTGAAAGGGGTCTTGGAAGGCAGGTAGAAAGGAAGCAGGCAACACCATCTATACACCCTGAGAAAGTTCTGGCTTTGTGAATCTTCCTCTTCTGTAACCCACAAAGACCTTCCTCCAGCCCACCTGAAGCTATAAAAACCCTGCCAGGGCAGCCCAGGGTGCCAACACTATTCGAGGGAGCGCAAATGGAACAATACACAGCCAAAATCCTGTTAGGCTGTATTGTTTGGAGTGTGGATCAGGTCCAGTAGGCAGCTACACTGGAAATGCATGTCCTATAACCTAAGGCCCAGATGCCGGACAGTCTGAGTCACTTGCCACTGACCTCTTTCTAACCAGTATGGAGCGCTCCTCAACCTGAATGAGGCTGCACTTGAAAAGCGACATGTAAACATGCATGGTTATATAGTGGGGGCGGGGCAGGGGTGTTTGTGCGTGCGTGTGTGCACGTTCATGCAGATCACAGCTAGTGTACTCTTGCAAACCCATCTGAGTAGATACACCTGAGAACATGACATGCATATACACACAATTATATATACATCACTGCTGTTGTATGTACACACACACACACACACACACACACAACATGTGCATGCACATATTCTCCTCCTTGGCCTCCCTAGGAACGGAAGGCGAATGTGACTCTGTAGAGTCAGGCGAAGATAAACTCTTGATTTCTGATTCCCAAAGCAGTTTGGACAAGGTCCTCTGAAATGTATTAAAATGCTAATCACAGCATTGTCTGAACCCTGGCAGCTGTGTGACTTGGGGGGAAATGGAAACGGAATGGATTGTGAAGCCTGGAGCTTCTTGACTCCTGTCACGCACTCTCTCTACTCTACCTCTGCTCCCTATGGGCTCCACAGGCTGCTGCTGGCTCCAGTCTGTTCCACAATGGCCTTGGCTCTGATGAGAAACAATCCCAAGGGTGTGTGAGTCCTCGGTGATAGCAAAGCACTGCCTTTCTTCTAGCCCAGTCCAGAGTTCTTCCTAGCGAAGATCCTGGCTAGCAGAACCAAGTTCCTCTGTATCTCAGAAATGGCCTCCTGCCCTCTTGGTCTCCCTACCCCAAAGCTCTGCAGACCCCAGACACCTCCTCTCAGACCAGCTGAGACCTTACTTTAGGTCCTCACCTACTGATACCGTGACCTTAGCACTGACACCAATATCCAAGACCAGCAGATGCTCTCCCAATCTCCGCCTTGCTCCATCTGTGCCCTGGCAATTCCCACTAGTTCAGGCTTCTTTAGTCAACATTCTAACTGCAGCCCAGTATCACCCTCTCTGGCAAGCCCTTCTCTATCTGCAGTCAGCTGGATTCGCCACCCTGTTCCCCATGTTCAGAGTATATGATGTACACTGAAGATGACTAGAATTTAACGGTGCCACTCCACCTGAGCCCTTGCCTGTGTGTGATCTAAGCACTGGTACAAGGACTAGCCTGGCCAGTTCTCAGAAGCTGTGGATATTGGAATATATAGGGGGGCCTGAACCCCTGAGACCAGTTTGAAGAGAGCCATGAGCAGATACCCTGAAGGTGACTTGCTTTCTCTCCTAGTACCTGGTACAAGATCTGGTCAGCCTGTATGAGCACAGGCTGCAAAGCAGGCTGCTTGTGCCTACATCCTCCACCCCACCTTCTAAGAGCCAGGCTCCCAGCATAGTACAGTTCCATTTCTCCTCTTAAGCATCAAACTGTCATTTCACTAAACACCATCTGGAGACTCCTGGCTTCAGCTCCTCTTTTCTCCAAAACTCTTATTAATGTGATGGGTGTTTATTCCTTCTTCCTTCTCTCCACTTCCTCTGGAGCATCTCAGCCCTGTGGCCTGCAGACATTCATCTTATCTTCTGGGAGCGCCTTTCTGCTAGGGTGGGAGGCTGTCTTCGGCTTGGCTCAAAGCAGCTGACAGTGACAATGAGCAGCCATAGAGGAACAGGAGTGAGTGTGATGCCCCCAGAAAACAGTCCCAGGCAGCCCGGGGAGGGAGAACTGCAGAAGATGTCTGAGGCGGGAGCTTGGCTAAGCAACGCCCATAGAGGGATATCTTGCCTTCCTTGTTGCTGTGATAAAACACTCAACAAAAGGGATAGAAGAAAGGAAGGAGGGAAGGAGGGAGGAAAGGAGGAGGGAAAGAGGGAGGAAGGGAGGGAAGGGGAGAGGGGAGGAATGGAGGAGGAGGGACAGAGGAAAGAAGGAAGGGAGGGAGGGAGGGAGGGAGGAGGGAGGGAGGGAGGGAGGGAGGGAGGGAGGGAGGGAGGAGGAAGGAAGCTTCCTTAAACTTGCTCACAATTGGAGGGTGTACCTGTTATGATGAAGTCACGGCAGCTGGGCCACATTGTACTCGCAGGGGGAAAGCATGGGTAAGCACTGGCATTTGGCTTTCCATCTCCTTTCTATTCAGTTTGGAACTCTAGTCCGTGAGATGGTAGTGCTCACATTTAGAGTCCTCCCCATTTTATTTAACCCAGTCTAGAAACCCGCTTACAGATTTGCCCAGAGATTTGTCTCCACAGTGATTCTCATCAAATGACAATCAAGAGTAGCAGTCAATGGCCTTCTGCTCTCGTGGGTGGATCTACCTAAGACACCAGAACCTGCAGTAGCCCCGTAGCGCATTCAGAAGAATCTGAGCAGTCCAACAGCAGTACAGGACTCCCTTCTTGTCTGTACAGTGTACTCCTTCATTTTTATGTGTGTCAATGCCATGAAGCCCCTCTAGCCTCCAATTCATTTTTTAAGATGTGTGTGTGTGTACAAGAGACAGAGAAAGAAAGAGAGAGAGAGAGAGAGAGAGAGAGAGAGAGAGAGAGAGAGAGAGAGAGAGAGGAGAGAGCATGTGTGAATGTATTTATACTATCTGCATACAGCAGCCTGTGAAAACCAAGAAGGAGGTGATGTTAGGGCTCTCAGAATTTGAGTTGCAAGTGGAGGTCGGGAACTTCCATGTGGGTGCTGGAGTAGTAGGCACTCCTAACCACTGAACCATCTCACCAGTTCCTGGTCTACAGTTCTTCCATGTCCTTGAAGGAGCTCCTCCAAGTAGCCTGTCCTTACCCCACCTGCATTTCCCTCCTTTCTTGACACCAAATGCACAGTTCCCCCCACCTTTCTTTTTTTTTTGCTTAACAATCTAATCCATAACACAGTTTTACAGCATGAACTGTTTTCAATAAAAGAGATGCCATCCTCCTCTGATGGTGCTCATTATACCTAGCTAAGCACTGTGCACACAGTGAGTCCACAGCCAACGCTCTGTCCTTAAACAAAGTGGATGCCCCCACATAGATGAGCCTTGGCTCCTTAGGGGCTTCTTCCTGCCATCAGAGCCTTCCCCCAGTGTCCTCTTGGAGGGTTGCCCATTCTGGTCCTTCCTGGGCTATGGCCTGGGCTGGCACTCAGAGGCCAGCTTGCTTCCTCTGGTAGGACATTAAACTAATGCGTGTTGTGTCTCATTAGTAGCATTCTGTTTGTGCCAGGGCCAGGCAATTTGATGGGTAGTTGATTGGGTATTCTGTTTATTTATGGCAGGAAAAGGATTCTTTATGGAGGACTGAGCAGCGCATTTCTGTCCCTATGGCACTGAGATCCTCTGGCAATGAAACAATTATAAATTAAGACTAAATAAATAATATACAGTAAGTAATACAGACTGCACGCCTCCACGTAGAGAGCTCCCCTCGGGTAGAGCATGGGAGCAGCCACAGCCAAGCCTAGAGACCCTGCACAGCCCACTCAGAGAGTCAATCACATCACAAGCTGGAGTCTGGCTCCATGGTGTGGCAGACCCCCACCTCCCTCCCTGTGCTGTGCCTGGGTCTTAACAACTGTGCCACATTCAGAGAAATCCTGTAGCTCTCTTGTGTTACTGGTTGTCTCAAAACCATAGGACAGGTATTCTGCTGGACAGAGACCAGGTGTGGCCTGTGGAGGTGAAAGAGTTCCCCAGAAAGCAACACGAGTGTTTCTAACCTGTGACACTGTCCTAAAATATCAAGATTGTGAGGAGGGGGGTTGGCTTGAAGGCCTGCCTTGCCCTTTGGGATAATATGAGCAGTAGGGATATCTGAGAATGCCAGGTAGGGAGGTGCGACAAGCCCACCGGTACAGGTATGCTGGGATCAGCTGGGATGAGAAAGCTGGTGTTCAAAATCTGGAAGTGACAATGTAGCCCTCAGCCTTGTGCCTAGCAAGGGAAGGCTGTGACTGAAGGGACTTCTCTCTTACCTGAAAGGGCTACTGTATGGCAGAGGTGGGGATGAGTGGGTTATGACTGGGTGCTGTCTTTAAGGTTTCAAGTGGGAGGATGGAAGGCATAAAACAGTCTCACCCCAAAGATGGTGTGTAGTGCTTTGCTGTACAAAGGCTGTCTGCGTGCCACTCAGCTCAGCCACTCCTCAGCCAGCCTCCCACCTTCCCCAGTTCCTTTCTGTTCTTCCTCTTCATCCTGATTGTCTTTCTCCCCAGCCTGTGCGCCCGTGCTTTCCAGAGGTTTATGCATGAAACTAATTATGCACTGCTAATTTGGAAGCTAGCAGCTCTCCTGTTAACGTTCATTTAATTCAGGTTGTTCTGCTGAGTGGCATTTCTGTAAATATGCTAGGGGGCTGGGGACCTGTCAGGGAGGGTTACTGGAGAGCAGGGTCAGGAAGAGGGGTCTGGGGGTCTGGGGACCCGTCAGGGAAGGTTACTGGATAGCAGAATCAGGAAGAGGGGTCCAAGGGTGGCACTCTGTGGTATGCCTTCTCCTGTTGGGAAAGTAGACAGGGGGTGTCATTACCATAACTGGAGGAGGCCTCATTAGTGGTCTTGGATGGGTCTGCTGAGAGGTAGAAATCTGACTGTAAAATGTCTGTAAGGTTGACTGGGACATATTGGAAAACTGCCTGAAAACGTGAGAAAGTGTTTGTTGGGTTGGCAGTACTAAGTGGCCATTGGTGGCAGGCTGTGCCAGGGGCAGGAGTCTGACATCTCCAATGGCATGCTACCTCCAAGAGGCTAGGGAAGGGCCCTGGAAGATGCCAGGAGTCTTTGTCTTGGGAAGGTCGCTAAGGGGCCGGCGTCTTAGGGTCCAAGGAAGGAGTAGGGCAGACAGGGTGTGTGCATCGCAGTCCAATGACCATTTCATCGCTGACTCCTTAGAGGACTTTAGGGAGACAAGTCAGTGTCCCTGGACCCCAGGGTCCTCTTCTGAAAACTGGAAAGACTCATTAGACTCGTGTTTTTTCCAAGTCCTCGTGATCCTCCAGAGGCCTGTGCAACAAAGAGCTCCAAAGTACTGGGTGGGTTTCCAGAGAGCCCACACCAGGGTGCTTCTGAAGACCCAGGAAGGACTTTCCCTCTGGCCCTTTCCTCTGGCCCGTGGGTCATTCCTCATTGTCTTCTGTACTCAAGGCCAAATTTATGGACATGTGACCTGTCCACACCACAAAACCCACATACTCAGCAAGGCTTGTACCATGAATTACTGATCCTGTCACCATCTTCAATTCCCAGTTATGTTTGAGCTAGAACTCTGCATTCTTACCTTACCTCTAAAAATGATGCCACTGGTCTCCCATAGGCCCTATTTCATAAAAGCATTCTCTGAGGACTTCTATCTCCTTTTGTTCCCCTGAAAAGGAGCTCTCTAAGGGCCTAAATGGATCTTCTCTATTGTCCTCCAGGTTGCAAGTTGGGCCCCATCATGGCTCAGCAAAGAATATGGCCTCTCCATTTCTTCCTATTTAATGAGTGCCTCATACCATCTAATTTAGAATCAGACTATCTGCCCTGTTGCTGCTCGGTTGTTCTCTTGGAGAACCTGGCAAGCATCTCCCCACGTCTCACTCCCTCTTCCAACAAACCTGGGGCCCTAGTACCTCTCCATTGGAGAAGAATGGATTTGAGCCCAGCTGCAGTATTACCCTTCTGGTGAGGACTATGAACTCCAGTCTCAGGTGGCTGGAGGCAGCCCAGCTCCCAATTCACAGATCTCTGGCATGTCCGCAGGAAGGATTAGCAAAGGAGTAAAGGGATGCCTGCAGCCCTGCAGGCAAGCAGGCCAGCCAGAAGGCCTCCAAGGGAGCAACAGCAGCAGCAAGGTTGGGAGAGAGAGAGGGAGCACACCTGCCAGTCATAACAACCCTAGCTTGCTGCCCAAGAGGAAGTAGACAACCCCAGGGATAATTGAGATGGCTTTTCCCTGCCTGGCACTGGCAAGCAGGACCAGCGAAGCCCTTCTGAGAGAGCACAGTGAAATGTATAAGGGTTAACCAACCCAGACCATCCTCCTCCATTTCTCTGGGCTCTTTGGGTACCCGTGGTAAGAGATCCCGTCAGCATTTGCCCCTCCCCTTCACTCAGTAGCTCCAGAGTCTAGAGTCTAGACAAACCATTTATCACCTTCTGGCTCTAGGCCACATCTCTCCCAGCCTCTATTATACATCAGTGCTACTGTATCCACCCTCTCTAGATAACCTGAGTCATGCCTTATTTTTCCCAGTAGCCATGCAAACCCGGTTCTAGTTCCATTCCAATCAGTGCATCTCTGTGGCCTCGGGGCTCATCACTTACCTCTTCAGACCTCCACCCCATTCCTATTAGAATGTGTTTGGAAGATGCTTCCTCTGCAGGCTAATAGAGGTATAGTTAGGTAATGGAGGCCACTTGGCACAGAAGCTACTACTGTGATTCAGCAACCATGGGCCACTCTTCCATAGAAGCCGCTCTCCTGTACAACTATGTGGTTTAAGATTCCAGTTCTAGCTACTATGATACAGCCAGCATTAAAGTGTCCCTTGACAACCAAGTTCAAACCCTGTCTCCAGCAGGGTTGCCTGATAAACCTGGTGTGTTGGCTTCTATATCCATAGGTAACCAGTTACGTCTGCCAATGGTTTTGGCTTGCAAGCACTGTTTCTTTCCCTAGCCCCTTGTTTCCCTGGGTCCCCTGTAGTCAGCCTGGGAATTGCTATTGAATGCAATGGACGCAGTGTGTGTCTTGTACTCTTGACCTCACACACATAGAGCCTGTCGTTTTACATGGCATACATTGCTGGCTTCTCCTCACCCCTGTGGGATCCTGCTGTCGTTTTCCAGAAGGCTTATTCCATTCACACAGCAAGCCTTGAGAGACCTACCTCCTACTTCAAATCAACCTAGAGCTGCGTGTTTCTGTTAGTTTCCATGACTGGCTGAGAGGCAGGCCTCATGCTGAGCCATATTGACCAACCGGCTGTGGTAACCAATGCTGAGTAATGGTTCAAATGGTAACCAGCATTAGCAAATAGTTCCTGTGATAATTGCAGCCTAATTTGTGTATGTGCACACGAATTAGCATGCATCTGTATGCCATTAGCACTCTGAATTATCTCCAGAACAGCAGCACTCTTGCCTCAGGCCCTGTGGACAAAGCCAACAGCAAGGCATATCTAAAGCCTTCCCCCAAGAACAAAGGACAGAAAAATGGGGATTCTCGGAAGAGAAGGCATTTGCTTCCAGCTAACTCTGTGGACACATTCTATAAGCCAAACTTTTAGCTGTCCCAGGGTGTGAAGGCAGAGATTGCTGGAAAAATCCAAGCCTGGTGGCTGTTAGGAACAACCCAGAAAAGTGCTCAACTGGGGCCTCAGGGAGGCTCCTGGGGAAGGAATGAGGGCAATCCGGAGGCCTTCATTCAGCATAGGAGCCGTGGTGCTAGCTGGACTGTAGAGGCTTGTGTTTCATTATCAATGTGTCCAGGGAGTTATTCAATGAATCCCTTGTGTGCAGAGGGAGAGTATCTCTTGACTTCAGTTTTCATATCACAGACTTTCTCAGAGCAAAAACCCTTTGGGTTAAGATCTGTATAAGCATACATTCTTGTGCAGACGTGGTACAGCCTGCACAGTAGTGAGACTCAGAAGTCTTCCAGGGGAAGTTTTGTGGCATCAGATTGATCCATCTCTCAGCCCAAACTTCCATGCACACAAAAGTCAAACTGCTAAGTTTGTGTAAAAAAATCCTGAAATTGCATTTTGATCTCCCTTGTGGTTTTTCTGAAAGCTTGCAATTTGGCCAAATCCAAACCATGGCTTCCAAACCTTGTCTTTCAGGGCTACATATAGATTACACACACACACACAATGTGTGTATATGCGTGTGATTATGTCTACACAAAAATTTCAGCCTAATGCAGTGTTTTTAAGTTGGTGTGATATTAGAAACTGGATGTCTGAAGGTGGCTAGAGTTGATAAGGGTATACCAGACATAGATAAGAAGACCCATGCAAGCCTCGCCAGTTCCTTCCAGGCTCAAGAAAAGGCTAGTAAGACCGAGCAGCTGAAGACAGCCATGTATGGTGGGCTCTAAGGTCTTATGCTCTACAGTGTAGAGTAGGGTCCCTGTGAGGTACAAACCCCTGTCCAGTCTTCATTCTCCCAGAGCCTGTGGCATGCCCCCAAGTCCTATGATGACTGTGGACATGAAACTACCAGGCATCTGTGCTGAGCAGGTAGAGACAGGCAGAGAGAATCTAAATCTGCCTAGAAATTCAAGGGCTCTGAGCAGAGATGAGAGATCTGTTTATGTAGGCCACTCAATCTGTGAGGGAGAGGATTCCAAGACATTTTGACTTGAGAGAGGAAACAGAATCTAAGTGTGGACCCAGTATTGTGGAGACACAATAAGATGCCAAGGGTTCAGGGGAATGACGTGAATAAAGTCTACATGTAGTAGCCATGTTAGAGAGAATCCTAACCCTGTAAGTACAAAAACACCTTCAAAGCCTGATGGCTTGGCCTCATATTCTTGAAAATTCAGCACTTTATAGAAAGTGCAGGCAAAGGGGGCAGAATGAGACAGCTTCCCAGAAGTCCTCTCAGTGATAAACATCACATGCCGTGTGAGAATGGCAAATAACATCAAGTTCTCTGGCCAACAGCTGTGTGAGAAGAAATGGTGGGTCTTGACAAGCAGAGCCAAACTGGGAAGAGAACAAACTTTAAGGATACTGGTGATCTCAGCCTTCAAAAGGCAGCCCCTACAAGACAATGGGTTCTCCATACTGCACTGGCTTTGTAGCAAGTGAAGAACCCTGCAGGCAAAGTGCCTCTACAAACAGTTGCAGATTGTGCTCTGCACACTTACCACAGGGTCTGCAAACCTGAATGAGCTCCACAAGCAATGTCAGCCTTTGCAACACCCCCAAAACTTTACACGTGGCAGCAAGCCTTGCAGACAATGATGAACTCTGCATGGCAATGCCCAATTCTGCAAACAACAGAGCGGCACAGGTTCTAAAGCCAGTGATGAGCCCTTCAAGAAACCGCTGCCTCTGCAAACAGCGATAGGCTCTACAAATGTCAACCAGCAGGGCGAGCTCTGAAAGTAATCAGAGATGCTGAAAACTGTAACAAGGTCTCTCCTGTGTCTTGGTCCCCTAAAGCAGCAGGCTAAGGTTCGTCATCCGCACCAGAAGATGAATCATTTTATCACGTAGCAGTCCTTCATGTACACTGGTGGGCGATCTTTCTAGGGACATTTGGATAAGAGGGTCAGTCTCCTCCACAGAGGAATTTCTACTTGTGGTATGTTCTGGTAAGGACAAAGAAAACTCCCTAAGTTGGGGGCTTCCAGTGTGCATCTGAAAAGCTCAGGCAGTACCAGGTATGGTGTGGAGGTGTCAGGTTTTCTCATCTGTCTGGAAGGAGCTGAGAACTAACTACAAAGAGAACCTTCAGATGGAGCAGCTCCTGCTACTAGCATAGAAGGCCACTGCATTCATCCATGACCTTAGCAGTCACTGGGAAGGGAGAGCCCCTTGCCAAAAGTATCTACTGTCTCCTGCCTTTGACGCCTCATCCCACCATCGGAGCTTACGCTGCTGAGATTCAAACATGACCCTTATTAAAATGAAATCACCACCCACCCTCCCATTCTCCCCACACCCTCAGCCTGACACCTTGGTGTGAATCAGCTCATCATACCCTCTCCCTGGTGACAGACATCGAGGTGTGTGGGAGCAAGATTGCGCCTGGAACCTTGCAGCATCGGATGTTATGCCAGTGTGGGCTAGAAAGGAGTAGGTAGGGATGGGGTGGTGAAGACAGCTTGTAGGTCAGGCTTCAAAGCACAGGTCATAGTTCACAGTCCTGTCAGGAAAAAGAGACTGGTGGTGGACAGAGATCTAAGGAAGTATCTGACCGCTGGGCACCTGACAGAAGCAAGTGTGGACAGGAGGGGGATGGGCTTCAGAGGCAGGATGTAAGGTCTGCTCCCAGGCCGAGCTCCCAGACCTTGTCAATAGTGGGAAGCCTTGCTCGGTTAATTAATGAGTTATTCAGGCTGACCCTTGATCTCTGAAGCAAATCAAAAGCTTTGTGTGGTTCCTATTAACTCCCTGGATTTGTTCAGCAGCTGCCTGGGAAGCAGGTTGGTAGAAGCCTCCTCCCCCACCCACTCTTCAAGCTTAGCACACCCCCAAAGGCCCAAAGGGACACTCAGCTCTGAATGTCAGGACCCCAGGGAAAGCTGTATGCTTAGAGGGGGCTTTCTGGAATGCTCAGAAGAGACTGGGGGAGATAGAGCCGTTAGTAATGTTCTTGCCATGAAAGTATGAGGACCCTAGTTCAATGTAACACCCATGTAATCTTAGTGCTGGAGAGGCAGAGGGGGGAGGAGGATGCCTGAGGCTCTTTACCCGCCTATCCTAGCTGAATCAGGGATGTCCTGGCTCAGGAAGAAGCCTTGTCTAAAAAAGGAAAAGAAAGGAAAAGAGACAGAGAGAGACAGAGAGACAGAGACAGAGAGAGAGAGAGGGAGGGAAAAGGAAGGAAGAAGGAAGGAAGGAAGAAGGAAGGAAGGAAGGAAGGAGAAGGAAGGAGGAAAGAAAGAAGGTAGATGGCTCCTGAGGAACAATACCTAAGGTGTCCTCCAGGGCAAATACACAGACACACAGACACACAGACACACAGACACACACACACTTAAAAACCACCCAGAGGAGACTGATGCATCCCTTAATGACCCTGGAGGAGACAAAGGCCACATGGAGCGCAAAAAGTAGAATCTCCTGTTTTCCAGAAGACAGCCCAATTGACCCTAGACAATTCTCAAAAGCTCCTTCAAAAAAGACACTACCTGGGAGAGGCCATGGAGAAAGCCTGGCAATAGGAGGTCCACAGGGCAGGCTCATGTTGCCACCCTCTGAGGACAGGGCATGGACGTGTTCAAGTTTATGGAGAAGACCGAGCACATGTGATGAAGCTGAGGTCTCAACATCTGCAGCTCAGTGGCTGGAGCTGGTCCTCAGGGTGCTCTCTTAGGCCACACCCTTGCCTGCAGATGATTGGCAGCCTGGAAACCCAGAGAATGGTCATGAGGAAGGAGTCTCACAGTGACTGGCCACATGAGGACACACAGCACCTCTTCTGTGCAACAGTGCTGTGAGCCACCTGCCAGCCTTCTTCTTGAGTCTTGACCAAGCTCCATGAGAAGAGTGGTTTCAAAGAAGAGAAATGAAGAGGACTCCTTAAAGAGAAAGCTAATGCACTTGAAAACAAATTGAAGGCCAGAGACTCCTTGAAAGTGCAAAGGTCAGAGCATCTGGGTAGTAGAAGAGGAAGTGCTGGCACAGGCTTCCAGGGTCCCCACTGCCACAGTGACACCACACACAGAAGCTTCAGGAGAAATCAGAAGCCATGGAGCTTGGATCCAGGTCACCAGCAATGAGATGCTGTAACAATGATCAAGATGAGGGTACAGCCCTCCGTTTCTTGCCCCTTCCATAAGGAAGGTGGCCACAGAGGCTAGAGAGAAAAACACCCTGGCGTGAGGGGACCTCTGGGTCCATTCCTCAGCCTAACCTAGATCTGACTCTAGCTGCAGTCACTTGCTAAGGTACCAACCACTGCTACCGCGACACAGCAGTACCCTATCTCTGATCTGAAATTCTGAATCCCAGAAATCTGTTTCCATTGCCGAGAGCCACTAAAGGGCACTTTCAAGTCAGTTGTGAATGTACAGACTGGATTCCACAGAGCTGAGACCAGAGCAGAGGTGAGGTAGGTCTGGCCTTAGAACTATGCTGGTTCCACAGTCACAGGATCAACTAGGGAGAGGCTTTGCAGACTTTTGGGAGTTCCCAGGGACATTGCTTCCTGTGGGCCATAGCCCAGGTCTTGGGACCACCTTCTCTCTGCTCCTAGCTATGCTTTTCCTGGTGTGAAAACCCAGAAGGAAGAAGGAAGGGAGCAAGGTAGAAAAATGGAAATCTGACTTCAAAGACAAGTTCTGAGCACATTCAATCCTGTACCTGAAGTCAAAGGAAGGGAGAATTGATTTTTGTCCAGATATGAGATGTTTCCGTGCCAGGCATGTTCACCCCTGGAAGGTACACGCAGATAGACCTAAGACCTCTCCACTTCCCATCAAATCCTTTCACCTTTCACGTGGTGTATCTACTTTCTTTTATGAAAGCAGCTGTTTTTTAAAGAGAGAAAAGGCTCTTGTATCCAAAAGCCCAAGAATTCTAAGTGGAGAAGGAAAAAAATGAACATGAATATGTTTGAGCCCCCCACCCCCAATTCAACCCAAACCCAGAGCAGTTCCGTGGAGAAAGCTGTCACCAGTGGGCGGGGACAGGACTGGCCAGGCCAGAGAGGGGTCACAGTGCATCCACTGGCCTGTTATTTAACTGATAGCTTCTGTCCTCATTAGGGAGGTTAGGCTATCCAGAGCCACTCTCCAGATAAAGTGGAAACAATGTGTTTAGTTCACTTATTAATTCCCAAGGTTAATTATGTGATTTTTAAAAATATCTTTAGTGTGCTAACAAGCCCCCAGTGGAGACTGTTAAATGAAGCATAATGTCTACAGCAAAGAATCCTTCCTAAGCTGACTCTTGTTCCTGATTCCCCCTTCCCATATAAATGGAGATTAAGATCCAGCCATCGATTATATCTGTTTCAACAAGTACCTGTGTATTACTGGGGTTCAATAAAATGGTGGTAAATTATTTCATGTCCCTGCCTCTATGGAACTGACTTTAGATAGGGTCACAAGACCTACAAATGAACCCTTCAAGGGATAACACATAGGGAATTAACTGCTGGGTCAGGAAGGAGTGCTAAAAGGTTGCCTGATCACCAGAGGAACCTGGTAGTTCCATTCCAGTCACATGAGTAGAGTGAGCTTCCCCAGACTCCTAAGGGGCTGTTGTGGAACTTGGAGATGCTGAGCTGAGATACATTCTATAGGATCTCTCTGCAATTTTCTGTGTGTGTGGAGGGTGGGTACATGTCCACATGTGCACATGCTTCTGCATGTGGAAACCAGAGGATAACCTCAGGCATGGTTTCTTAAGTGTCACCAACCTTGTTTGTTAAGACAAGATCTGCCATTGGCCTGGAACTCATCAAGAAGGTAAAATCAGCTGGCCAGGAAGGCCCTGGGTCTTCTTGTCCTAGCATTCCAAGTGTTGAGATTACAAGCGCACATTGCCATACACAGCCTTTTTCCCTCTCAACTGAAGTTTGCATTTTCAACTGCTTTTTTCCTTTTTTATTAAAATACATTTTCCCTTCATTCCCTTTCTTTCTTCTAACTCCTCCCATAAACCTCCTCTCAAATTCCTGACCTCCTCTTCTTTAATTATTATTGTTAAACATAGATACATAAATAACCTGCTGCCTCAGTTCAATGTTGCTTACATGTACATGATTCCAGAGTTGAGTACTTGGTACTAGATAACCCACTAGAGGTAGCCCTCTCCTCCACCAGATTTGAGAGATGGAGTCCAGTGAGATTTCCCCCTTCCACATAAGCATGTCTCTTGGAGATGTCCTTGTTTAGGTCTTGTTTAAGCAAGCATATTGTTGAGGGATCATAAATGCAGCTTCCCTGTCCCTTCTAGGAGACAATCTCACAGCAGACTACCTGGTCCTTCAACTCTTACAATCCTTCTGCCTCTTCTTCTGTGATGTTCCCCAAATTTCAGAAACAGGAGCGGTGTTACAGATGTACCCATCATACTGTGGTACCTCATGATCAGTTCTCTGCATTCTGACCTGTTGTGGGTTTTTTGTAATGGTCTCTAACAGTTACAAAAAAAGAGTCTTGGGAGAGGGTTGAGAGCTACACGTACCTGTGGGTATAAGGGTAAGTATGTAGAACGCAATTAGGAATCATGCTAGTTTAATAAAGTGGCAGTATAAGGCTCCCCTATAAGATCTATGATCTCACTAGCCCTGGATAGTTGGCTAGGTTGCCACAACCAGGCATGATTTCTCTCCTGTTAAGTGAGTCTTAAGTCCAGTTAGACAGCTGTTGGTTACCACCAACACATGAGTGCCATGTGTTGCACCTTTAGAGATATTTTGCCATACTGGCACCCTTCAGAGCTGACACACAGCTCTTTTTTTTTTTTTTTAATGTGGGTACTGAATAATTTGGCTCAGGTCCTTGTGCTTACAAAGCAAATACTTTCCTGACAGAGCCATCTCTCCAGCACCCTCAGCACCTGTCAGAACCCTAAATGCTACTTCTCATTGATGACAGACAAAAGACACACTTGCTTTGCTGAATACCCACAGGCAATCTTTCCAGAGACATTTTCTCCAAGGTTTTTTACCTAAGCTGTACCCTCCACTCTGAGTGTGATGAGTTTTGGCTAGAGAGAAAGATTTGGTCAGGTGAAGAGAAGAGGGACCAGATTGATTCACGGAACAACTGGGTTTCAAGGCAAGCTGACAAGGACCAGGCAAAGCTCAAAATACTGTATGTATGATTCTCTCTCCCTCTCCCTCTCCCTCTCCCTCTCCCTCTCCCTCTCCCTCTCCCTCTCCCTCTCTCTCTCTCCCCTTCCGTTCCCCCTCTCCCTCCCCATTCCCATCCCCATCCCTCTCCATTCCCCCTCCCCCTCCCCCTCTCTCTATGTGTGCACATGTATGTGTGTGTATGTGTGTGTGTATGTATGTGTGATGATTCCTTGGTTATCTTTAGGAGAAAGAGTGGGGCTCATTTTCTAATGGAACTACCTGATCCAGGCTACTCTCTAGCTGGTAAGTTCAGGCCATACCCGAGGCACTCCTTCCTGTGACCTGCATCTCACCCCTACAGGCCAGTCTTCTCAGTTATATGTCCTACTATATCACGTACATGTGTGTTAGCAATTTTTCTCATCATTGTGACATAAACAACTTGAAGGCAGTAGAATTCGTTTTAGGTCATAATTCGAGAACTTTCTGTATATATATATATAGTCTTTGGGTGTACATTCATTCTGGGCTCATGGTGAGGCAGAATATCATGGGATCAGGAGTGTTTGGAGGAAGGGTTTCTGCACTCCATGGCAAATTGGATAGGAAAATCAGAGAGAGAGGGAAAGGGAGAGAGAGGAGGGGGGGGAGAAGGGAGGAGGAGGGAGACAGGAAAAGGGAGAGAGGGAGGGAGAGGGAGAGACCTAGGAACAGGTATAACTTCAAAAGCACACCCCATAAGACCTAATCCCTCCAGCTAGATCCCACTTCCTTGATCTTCTCTAACCTCTGTAAACAGTACCACCAGCTCTGGGGAAGGCCCATACAGAAGTCTGCAGGGGCTATCTCTTATTCGGACTTCAGGTTGCTCTCCCACAAAGGCCCTCTGCATCCAGGCCTCAACTTCAAGTGCTAGTTCTTTTATTAAGCCTCTTTTGTGAAATCCTGTGGCTCCAAGCACATGCCCTACCTTTTGACATTGTATCATGACACAGTCCTATGAAACTCATACGTAAGAACTCAATCACACAATCATGTTACAAAAGAAAGAAAAAAAAAGAAAGAAAGGAAGGAAGGAAGGAAGGAAGGAAGGAAGGAAGGAAGGAAGGAAGGAAGGAAGGGAGAAAGGAAGGAGGGAGGCAGGGAAGGGGGAAGAAGAGAGGAAGGAAGGAAGGAAGGAAGGGAGGGAGGGAGGGAGGGAGAGAGAGAGAGAGAGGAGGAGAGAGAGAGAGAGAGAGAGAGAGAGAGAGAAGCTGAAAAATTGCATAATGCTCTAATCAATTTTACAGTTCCTGTTAGGCTACTGACACAATTACAACTAAGTGGTATTAAGTCCAAGGAAAGGTTTGTGACAGTTACAGACTCTGTGAGCCATGGTGACAATAGGTTCTTGGAAAAAACACCGAACTCCAACAAGAAATGCCCTCCTTAAGAGTTTTGCATTAACTGAACCTGGACTGGTTAGAAAACATCTGTGAGTATTAACGACATTGGGCAGCGGGTTAGAGAACCTCCCAGACACATAGCCTGCTTTCTGTGAGCTACCTCGTGGCTGTCACTCACCTATTCTGCAGTTGCAATTCTGGGAAAAGAGGACAGGGCCTTTGTGAGTGCGGACAGGGCCTTCTAGAGCAAGTGGGAAATACTGTAGCTTTCAGAAAACAGGTTTTATTGCTACCAGAAGAGGGAAGGAAGACAGGCTTTCAAGTAAAGGAAGCAGCCAGGCTAAAGGTCTCTTTGGAAAATTAGAGGGGATGAGGGAAGAATGGGACTCAGAATCCAGCCTCACCTCCTAGTTTCCTGGAATGGCTTGAAAGGTGAGCAAAACATTCCTCACCTGGACAGACATCTGCATTGGCACAGGCTGAGTTCCAGGTTCCCTGGAACTGGAAGGACTAGGAAGAGGTATGAGGCAGCAAGCACCTGGCTCAGGGCTGTCAGGGTTACAGCCTGCTTACAGTGTAGATGTAAGGTGAAGGATCTGAACTGTAGCCACTTCGAGATTAAGGAACACACACAGCAAGGGATAATCAGAGGACAGGCATTGAAAGCAATGGACTACATACAGAAAGCCTTGCCCAGGAAAGGCGGCATGGCTGCCAACTGACCTGGATCCCTAGTCTCAGGAGAAAGTGTTAGGACTGGAAAACCCAGGGCCTCCCTAGGCAGGCACAGATCTCTAGGTACCCCCAGTGCCCTGTGAGCGTGGGTTGGACAAGGGCTGACCATCTGTGGAGATGACAGCAGCGGTCTAAGGGCTGTGGAAGAACTGTGCCATGGTCTGTGAGAGGTCTGCCCGCAGCACCTGGCATAGATTTGATAAACACTTGATAAACAGAGATGTCTTTGCTTCTACTACGGTCATTACGACTATTAAACCAAGTAAGAGATGTTTAGTTACACCACCAGCTGAGAACAAGGTGGTCAGAACTGCATCTTTCTGGAGTTCCTTCTGGTCAGAGATGGCAATGGCAGCAGCAAGAGTAGCAAACATGGGCCCAAATAAGAGCCTGTGGAGCAGGCAGGACTTACCCCATTGCTAGGCAGAAGAGCGCTCTAATTCTTCAGTATAGGCTGGGATGACCCAACTGGGCTCACCTCTAGGCTTACTGGATGGGAAGGGGCTCTTGAGGACCTATCAGAGTAGGACAGTGGAAGCCCATGCTATTCTGGACCCACAGGATACTGGTTTAGAGTTCAGCTGGCCAGAGGGAAGAGTGGGTGGTTCAAAGGAAGAGAGTCAGAAGCAGGCCTTCTGGGCTGTGTGAGCTGTCACACTCGTGTCTGATGCTCCTTGCTGTATGCTGACTGGGCACTAAGTACAGCTGCCTTCTCAGAGACTCCTGTCAGGACCCACTGAGCTATGAACATGCACTCCACCATGGCCCAGCTCAGTTGCCACTGGGTTCCTGATTGGGTGGTGAACAGAGAAGCAATGGAAGACAGTCCATGTGCATATTCTTGCACACATAGACATACCACACATGAACAAAATGCATGCATGCCCCTGTAGGTGGATACGTATACATGCAAAACTCACAAATGTAAACATATGCTCACATATACTCACACAAGGTACATTAATGTAGAGATGCTAGACTTGGTGTACATAAACATACTGCACACAGTACATGCACACACAAGGCCCATTCATTCAGACATAACATTTACACACAGGCACAGTTACAAGCACTGCACACAGTCACACAGACAAACACTGAATATAGTCACATGCACACACACGCACATACACACACGGACACATACTGAACGCAGTCACCACATGCATACAGTTACGTAGCACTCAGTCATCCATACAGCACATAGTAACACACACACACCACCCATAGACAGATCACACATAGTCACATACACGTTGCACAGGAATAGATGGACACGCTATGCACAGGCACACTGCACATACTCACACTCAGAAGGCACACACTACACACAGACTCACATAGCCACACACAGAGACACTTGCGGGCTATAGGCACACAGTTCTGTACGCATACACCCCTCACCACACTTCCAACTTTCCTTATTGGGTTCATATTCTGGGACTATCCCAAGTTTACTAGAACTCTCTAGTTACCAAAAGATGCCCATTTGGAACTGGTTCCCCTCATCTCTGATACCCAAAAGCTGGCACATACTCTCCTTCCTCTCCTTCCTTGACACTGGCAGATCCTGCTAACAGCTTTGTTCAACACTTCAGGACTTTAGAGGTTTTCTGGAACCCTTCCCTCTCCCTGGATTCCCCCTCCCTCACTGTGTTCCTTTGGAAAGAAGGATGTGAGTAGCTATGCAGTCAGAAAAGAAACCTTCAACCCAGGCTCACCTTCCACCCTCTGAAGATCCACAGGTGAGCAACAAGGCCCAGGACTGACCCCTCCCATCCCCAACCACTTGGCCATGCCCTCAAGCCCACATTGTGTGAATTCTTCGCCATTTCTTAGGGCTACTCTGGACGCTGGAGGGCCCCAAAGAGTGAGTGGTTCAGTGAAAGGAGCCCCCACAGGCATAGTGACCTCCCCCTCCTGTCCCTAGGGCACAGCAGGGAAGTCATTGGGGAACCCCCCAGTAGCTGTGAGGGAAGGAGGGGAGGGGGTGCCCTGTGGGTCACCTCCCAAGCTAGAAGTCTGTGCTGCCTGGGGGCCTTAGTGCA
The DNA here is from genome assembly GCA_021653895.1 of Mastomys natalensis. Lineage (NCBI taxonomy): Eukaryota > Metazoa > Chordata > Mammalia > Rodentia > Muridae > Mastomys > Mastomys natalensis. Next base: position 107,097 of record JAJTUV010001385.1, read on the forward strand.
GAGATCTGGAGGGCAACATTCCAGCCACGGAGATCATCAGGGATCGCCATGGCAACGGGGGTGCAATTAAGGCCCGTTTCAGCTGGGAGCAGCTGTGTGCACTTTATCTGACTTGAATAAGGAGCTAGGGAAAAAAAACCTGGGGAGGGAGGGGTTGGAGAGGCAGAGGGAAACTGCAGTCCCTCCCAGGCCTCTTCCTGTTGGAGAGAGGAGGGAGTGGAAAGAGACAGAGATGGGAGCAAAGATAGAGACTGTGGGGGTGGGGTGGGACACCCAGGCAGAGGTAGAGCACCATGGGGAGACATTCCCACAGAGGACTCAAAAACAAAGACAGAAGCAGAACAAACTCACATGATCAGCAGTCCTGCATAAGCTCTGCTTCCCCATGTCCTCATGTGTGTTTACTCTCAACCTTGTCCTTTCCAACACACACACACACACACACACACACAGGTGCACACTCCTCCAGCCTTGGCTCCCTCAGCCCTCAACCCTCCACTGCCTATGAAAGACTGTGGACTCTGTCAGGAAACTCTTAGGTCTCCCGCACTCTGAAGTGACCCTGCCCACACACACCGTGTGCACTAGGTTTTGGGTTTTTCTTCCTTGGTTGGGCAGCCCTACTCACTGCCAGCTTTGCTCAGCTCCAGGAAATGCAGAGTCCTTACTGAAGACCTCCTGCATTTGGTAAAGGAACAGTGAGGCAGGCAGTGGAGAGCTGAAAGAAAGGGTTCAGACCAAGTTCCAAGTCCCAACCCTTCCTGCCTTCCTGGCTCTGTGTGTGTGTGTGTGTGTGTGTGTGTGTGTGTGTGTGTGTGTGTGTAAGAGAGACAGAGAGAGTTTCCTCTCTGCTCTCCAGTCTTCACTCACTGTGTGTGTGTGTGTAAGACAGACAGTTTCCTCTGCTCTCCAGTCTTCACTCAGTGTGTGTGTGTGTGTGTATGTGTGAGTGTGTGTGTGTGTGTGTGTGTGTGTGTGTGTGAGAGAGAGAGAGAGAGAGAGAGAGAGAGAGAGAGAGAGAGAGAAAACATGTATGTGATGTTTCCTCTGCTTTCCAGTCTTTGCTCAGTGTGTGTGTGTGTGTGTGTGTGTGTGTGTGTATGTGTGAGTGTGTGTGAATGTGTGAGGTGTGTGTATGTGTGTGTGTATGTGTGTGTATGTGTGTGTGTGTATATGTGAGTGTGTGTGAATGTGTGAGGTGTGTGTGTGTGTGTGTGAATGTGTGAGTGTGTGTGAATGTGTGAGATGTGTGTGTGTGTGTGTGAGTGTGTGTGTGTATGTGAGGTGTGTGTGTGAGTGTGTGTTTTAGCAGAGGCACCTTCCTTTACCATCTGGTTAACAGGAAGAATCTTACTTAGGTAAGTACATTACTTAGGTGCAGTGATGGAGCCCTGCAGAAAGGGCTCTGAACAGATCCAGTTGCAGGAAATGAGGCTGGACACCCAGCAGCACACCTCACTGCATAGGTTACCTGTTGTTTCTCCTGTAGCTGGCCCAGGTCATCTTAGCCCTACATCTTTCCACTTGCTGTTGACTATCTGAAAAGCTCTTCTCCTGGCTGTGCATTTGGTCCACTCATTTTCTTGCACTTGCATCTTAAATGTCCTTATCAGAGAGGCCTTCAGTGATCAATATACTTGAAGGAGCTGGCCCAAGGCCCAGACAAGCACCTTCTCTGGTCCTCACTCTATCTAGTCCCACCCTCACTGGTGCTGTTGGTCTTTCTCAACTAGATTCATGAGGACAGTGACTTTGACTGCTGCCTGTCCCTGGAGCCTGGAACGGAGCCCATCACTTAGACAGTCCAGATTCATTGCTGATTCCTACAAGAGACTCACTGAGTGGCAGAGCCTTTCTGATCTGCCTGGAGTCACGCTGCTGGTGTCATAGCAGTGTGGTGGCTGGGCTCCCCACGCATGCCTTCAGGTCCCCTTTTCTCCAGTGACCACACAGTCACTGCCTACCTCTCCCATAATCCCACTGCCCTGGTCATATAGGTCTCTTGACAGCTGAGGTTCCCACCGCTTAGGATGACATCTCTGAATATTTGAGTCTCATCTTCTCAGAAAGGTCCTGGTATTTCTTCTCTCTGTCATCCTCCCTGACCCCTGAGCTGGATATCTTCTCTTTCTAGGGAAATGTAGGTTATACTGTGAGATTGAGGAGCTGTGGGTTGTTAGTCTGTCTCTACTATTTGCAAGCTATGAGTAAGCAAGACACTTTGCCTCCCTAGTGCTAATTCTTGACCACCACACAGAGAGTGTGTTTTGGTCATTTTGATCCTCTGGTGGAGACAGACCTGTTGGCATCTGGCACAGTGTGTCTAGCAATCACCTTCTTAGGGTCTGTAACTTATTGGCCTGAGAGGTAGGTAGGAAAGCCTCTTCTGGCGTGTGATTTTTGGAGGTGATTTGATGCATTTGGAAGAGCCAGGTTCAAGGGTCAAGCAAGCTTTCATCCCCTAGACACCAGGCAGCAAGACCACACCCACCCTGAGAAATAGAGACAAGGCACTCAGATGCTGCCAGACCATGCAGGCAGCAGGGTGGCTGGATCTATTCCTGGAAGTGCCCTTGAAGGCAGTCAGAGAAGGTTTGTGGCAGTTCCCACCAGCCTCCCAGATGCCATCCCTGTCGGGCAACCAGAACTTGCACAAGATAGAGAAGGTGGAGATGGCTGCCACTGCTCATCTGCAGGAAGGTAACAGATGCCTCTGTAGCTGGACATCTCCTAGCTGAGGACACTGAGGGCACGGTGGAGGGAGAGAAAAGTTACATGAACCATGTGGGGCTCAGCCATCAGCAGGAGCCATACAGTCTGGGAGGCTTGAGTGGAGGGGAGGTGGCTGGAGTTGTATGCTGGAGGACGATGACTTGTGGGCAAATGGAGGGACTCTGCCAGTGCCCAGGACTCTGTCCTCATCTACCTCAGCAGGACAAAGTAAACAGACAAACCTGAGATTTTCTACCCAAACCTCAGGCTCTAGATGTAATCCATGAGCCCCATGGTTTCTAGTATCTGGAGACTCACTCCCTGTGTTTCAAGGCTGGAAGCAGATGCATCCAAGAGTTCCCTGCAGTGATTTGGCAATGCTCTGTGTGGTTGGAATCTGACCACCTGGTGGTTCTGGGTGGTTTTGATATGAGAACAACCAAACATCACCTAGGCTGACACCTACGGGACTCTTTTTCAGAGGAAGCCTGGGAGTCCCAAGATCACCGGTAGACAGAACCAGAGTAGGAGCTAGGTGCCTGTGTATAGAGGGGTACTTGCTCAGCTCATCAGACTTCGGTATGTTTTGTTAGAACAAGTAGCACAACCGAACAATGGTAGGAAGAGGAACTGAAAAAGTAGATGTGCATACCTCAAAAGTATACATACCAGGCTAGGGGGTGTGGCTCAGTAGGTAACGATGCCTGCTCTCTAAGCACAAGGACCCAAGTTTGAAGTCACACTAACCATGGAAAAAGTCAGACATGGCTGTGCATGCCTGCAAGCCAGCATTAAGGGGCAGAGCCTTGGATCCTGAGAGTCCTCTGGCTAGCCTAACCAGAGTCTCTGATTCAGTAGATCTGTCTCAAGGCAATAAGGTGGAAATCTATAGAAGACACCTGATTTCCTGCTCTGACCTCCATATATGTACATATTAAAAACCAGCACCATACACACACACACACACACACTCCTCTCTTATAAATCTGCCCTGTATTGGCAAAGGGTGTGTGGGTGTGGGTGTGGGTGTATAACATGAAGGATATCATGAAGGTTAGAGTGTGTGTGTGTGTGTGTGTGTGTGTGTGTGTTGTGGCCCATGCATGTGTGGTATCAACAATTAGCTATGTAGTGGATGCTGAGCCTTCTAGTACCCCAGAGTGTTTTGGGGTCCTGGGCTGCTCCCTTTCTCCAGCCATCTACTATAGAGGGTCACCCTGGTGAGGCCTGGGGTTCTCATTCCAGCTCCAGTCCAGGTGTTTTTCCTCTTTATGGAGTGTTGGTAGTGGTATGCGGGTAGGATGCAAGGAGTCTGTGCACACAGCCCCATGGAATGAGCAAATGAGGGACTCTGCCTTGGTATTATAGAGTCTATTGGTCTAGCCTGAGCTCTGGAGGCCTTGGCCTAGCTGCTCTCACAGGTAGCTGCTATGCTATTTCATTAGCCTCTAACTGATAAAACCCTGTCTTTTGTGTTTCTGAATTGCTTTCACACTGCACTTCTGATACTATTGCAGGATCTTCTATATTCCCTTACTTTTCATAATCTAGCCTTGAACTCTCTATGTAGCAGAGGGTGACTTTGTATTCTTGATCTCCCTGCTTCCACCGCCCAAGCCCTGAGATTATAGGTCTATGCCACTTCACCAAGTTTATGTGGTGCTGAGCTTGCAATCCAGAGCATCATTCAGGCAAACACTCTTATCAACTAAGCTTCATCTCTAGCCCCATTGAAGGATTCCTAACAGCGAATGAATCCAGAAATGAACCAAGTAGCTCCTTATGTGTAGGTGGTCCTTCAGAGGTTTGTGTTGGTCTATCATGGAAAGTATCCAGTAATGGAATGATAATTCAGGGCTTTCTTGGAAGGGGTCCTGGGCGACAAGGATCTCAGAAACCTCCATGACTCTGCCAGTAATCTGAATGTGAAGAGAGGCAAGGGCTGAGGAGCAAGAAAAGGTAGAGAAGGAAGAAGGATCAAAAACCAATGATTATTTTAATCATTGACTAATAGGATATTAGGCAATATTTACTGTTTGCTGTGTCCTGAGATCCATGCTAAGCTGGTTGTGTCACTTCTCGTCTAATCAAACATCTTGTAGGTGGAAACATCTCACAGGTGGCAAGACTGTCACAAAAAGGTCAGTGACCTTAGCTAAGAACACAGAGGTCCAGTGTGGAACAGCCAGGACTCGTGCAGGAGCCTGTTGACAACAACCCAAGTCTTTACCTCATATAAGGAAAACACGCAAAAATGTCCCTGGCAACAACAGGAAATTTGGTCTTAGTTTCAACTGAGTCTATGTCCATATCTTCCAAGGGAGTACTGGAGAGGTGACAGTAGCCACTCAAGCTCAGCTGGGCCCAGTCTGGCTTCTCAAAGTTGGAGTTGAGTTATGGTGGGGAGGTCTGTGAAGGAGGAGCCATGCCTGATTAACTTGCATTCCTGGCCTACAGCCCAAAGTCCTGGATTTCAAATCCACCCAGTTCTTGCACTGAGGTAGTGAGGGTTCAAAGATGACATACTCTCAGGCATGAGGGCACCACTCGCTCTTCTCTAATCTGGGGGGCTAAGGTACGAAGATAATCTGTTGGAGGCCGGCATGAATCACTGTGGGAAGACCCTGTCTCATGTTAGAGAATTGGGGAGGGCATTTCTTGCTGCAGTGTTTGCAGAGTCCCAGCCTGTGCCCAGGTCTGCCACAGCAAACCTTCCTTCCTCATATGGAACTTTCTCTGGGATGGCGACAGCAAGCCAGGGGAAGGCAGCAGTGACAAAGACACGGGTCAGAAGCCTGGTCCTCACGGCTCCCAGCCTCCCTTTCCCTTTCTATAGAGTAGAGATATTAATACCTGCCTTGAAGGGATGCTAGGGGGATGAAAGCCTCGCCCATGTGGTGCCTGCACAGAGCAGACACTCAAAGGGTGAGTAATGAGAGGGCGGAAGAGGAGGGGGAGGAGAGGGAGGAGGGAGAGGAGGAGAGCACAGGGATAGAAAGAACAAGAGACAAGCACAGGCAAACAAGCGGACATCCCTCTGCCACAGTCTGTCTCAGCCTCCTCTTCCCTCTTTCCTCTTTCAACTCCTCAGGGGAAGCTCTGAGGGAGATACAAAATGAATTCTCTAATATCTCCCACCTGCCCTGTGTGTGTGTGTGTGTGTGTGTGTGTGTGTGTGTGTGTATGTGTGTGTGTGTGTGTATGTGTGTGTCTGTCTGTCTGTCCGTGTGTTGGCATATGTCTACACTCACTCTTATGTATGTGTAGAGGACAGAGGTCAACTTCAGTTCTTTTCTTGTATTGTTCTTCCCCTTCTCTTTGAGCCAGGGTCTCTTGTGAGTCTGCGAGCCCATTGTTTCAGATAGACTGCCTGGCTATTGGGCTACTTGAGACCCTCCTATCTCTGTTCATTACCTGGCCTTAATTAAGGTTACAGACACCAGCCAGCATGCCAGCTTTTAGCTTTTAGCTGGAGGCCCAAATTCAGGTCCTCACCACTGCACAGCAAGCACTAGAAAAAGCTGCCATCTTTCTAAGGTTTTAGCCTTGTGCCTGCCCCTCCCAGTCCCTAGGCCCCTCCTTCTGCCTCTGTCTCCCTGTCTGTCAGTGGGCTCTGCTTTGTCTCCAAATCTCCTCCTTTGCTTAATCATGTTAATCACTATGTCTCTGTCACTCAGTCCAAGGCTGTCTGGAAGCAGCACTGCCCCCAAGAGGTGACAACCCCTGAGTCACACACACTAAAAAGTCCCCTAACTGTAAACATTTAAAAAAAAAAAAAAGTGAGACCCAGCACCCAGCATGACTGATCACTGTAGGAGTCTCATCCCACCTCACTCAGAATCTGCTTCTCCTCTCATTGAAATAGGCAAAGAAGGAGACACCAGGTCTGTCTGTCCCAGTCTGTCACCTGCTCATATCAGGACACCCAAGACTGGCTAAAAGGCAAGTTCTTAAGATCCTCTCACATTTTAACTGTGTACCCCAAAATTACAGTCACCCACTACCACATTCTTTGTCCTGGTGGGCTAGCATGGCCAGTGCCTGCACCCTGAAGTCTGCCTGTATCACACTCCCTATGCTGCAAACCTGAGCCCTCAGCACACATGCTGCGTGCTCCAATAGCACCCTCTCCTGGAAGCTGCTTTCCTTTCCCCAAAGCCAAACTGGGCTACTTTGGGAGATTTGTCTAGTAGCTCTGGGGACCTCACTCAGGGATGGCAGAAGGAAGACAGATGGGAATAGAAGCTTTGTAGGGATATCCTGTCCTGAGCCTGGGGCCACACATAGTGTGACAGTGTGACAACAGAGCCAGAGATTCAGAAATGGCTGTTGTTACTGTCAGTCTGCCGTGTTTTCCTTCCCCTACACCATTCCTCTGTGTGTGTGTGTGTGTGTGTGTGTGTGTGTGTGTGTGTGTGTGTGTGTGAAAGAGAGAGAGACAGACAGACAGACACAGAGATAGAGACAGAGAGACAGAGACAAACACAGAGAAAGAGAGACAGACAGACAGACAGGCAGGCAGGCAGACAGACACAGAGATAGAGACAGAGAGACAGAGACAAACACAGAGAAAGAGAGAGAGAGACAGACAGACAGACAGAGATAGAGACAGAGAGACAGAGACAAATAGAGAGAAAGAGAAAGAGAGAAAGAGGGAGAGAGGGAGAGAGAGAGGTTCTCCCAAAGAAGGGCAGCTTTGTTTATTACATCTATAACCTTGGCTTTTGGGTAGAGCAAGGCAGTGGGAGTCATTGAAGCCTGGAACAAAGATTTTAATATTCATAAGTGACCTCACCATAAACCAAGCCCAGTGGCCCGAAGGAGTCACAGAGGATGCCCTCTGCCTCCTCCTGTAGTTGCCTCTTGAGGAATTCATAAAAGCTACAAACCAACTATTTACAGTGTCTCTAGGCCTGTCCCAGATTTGTGTCTCCCAAGCTATAGTCCAAGAAGAGATCTGGTTAAAAGAACCTACCCTGCCAGCACAGGAGTGCATCAGGGTGTGTGAGCATTGAGTGTAGTCAAAGGGGATAGACCCAAACTCTCATATGTAATGGGGTCTGAGAGATAATAGGTTCTAGCCTAGTATTTTTCCCTTTGGTGTGTGTGTGTGTGTGCATGTTCACATGTGTGCACTTGCCTGTGAGACCAGATCAACCTTGATTTTTTTTAAAACAGGGCTTCATTGGCCCGGAGGTCCCTTAGAGTAGGTTAAGGCTGACTGGTCAATGAGTCCCAAGAATGCACTTGTCTTTACTTCCCAAGAACTGGTGTTAAAGCACAGGTTACCATGGCTAGATTTTTCAATGAGTTTTTGGAATTCAAACTCAGGTCCTCGTGCATGCATAGCAAGCACTTTACCAACTGGGCTATCTCACCATCCCTTGGAGAGGAAGGCAGTTGAGATTGGGTTTTACTATAGTTCTACCTAGGCTCTGACTCAGTATATGTAACCAGGTGGCCTTGAAGTCACAGCAACACTTCTACCTCAGCCTTTCAAATGCTAAGGTCCCAGGCCACTGTCCACCCATTCAGCGATTGCTGCCTCATAAACAGAGTCCATTTACCGACTCGTGATTCCAGTGTTCCCAGTCCTGCCTTGGGTCAACTATGGTCACAACCTTTTGGTAGCATATTTCAGCATATACCCCTAGAGCTGCAACAGAGGGCTACAGGGTTTGCTTTCCCACCAGCAGAGAGCTTCTATGACAGGGACATGTGCTAGAGTCAGCCTGAGGTCAGGTCTAGCCTAGGGTGGGGGGCAGTCAGGGGACCCTACCCAGAGCCTGGCACTTGGAATCTACTGTTACAGCAACAGCCTGGAGCCTTTCCTTTCCCATTTCTATTTGTAAAAGAGAACAGAGAGGGCCAGGAAGAGTGTGTACCAGAGGCTGGCTCAGGACTTCAGTCCTGAGAAACTCTGAGATCTAGATCTCACAGAAGGCTAGCTCCCACCCCTCCCCGAACTGTGTCTCATTGACAGCAGAGCTTGCATAGAGAGATTTTTCACTCTCCAGGAACTCACATCTGGGAAGAAAGAAACTGCCCCTACCCCAACAACAAAACCATGCTTTCTCCTGTGTAGCCACCAAATCACCAGAAATGAGAGAAATCTTAGGATTTAGATAAACCTTTTAGAAAGATTTAATTTTGGCAATTCAATATATGTATACAATATATTGTAAACATATTCAACCCCCATTACACTCTTACTCCTTCTCATTACTGCAGACAATTTTACCCCAACTGGTTTCCCTAACACCTTCATGTCCTCTCTCTCTCTCTCTCTCTCTCTCTCTCTCTGTGTGTGTGTGTGGTGTGTGTGTGTGCGTGATGCAATTGCACACATGCAGATGAGTCTTTTGCAGGTAGCTACAACCACCTTGTGACCATGGTGACACCAGCTTTGTCGTATCCAGAAGACAATGTTTCCCAGACACTCCTCCAGCTCTTAGCATCTATCTGTCCCCTTGGCCACAGTGTTCTTGGGTTTTGAGGGAGGAGATATTAAGTGTCTCATTGAGGGGTGAGCATTCAGTCTCCTATTCTGGTCCTCTGAGCACTCAGGTCATTAACTGCCACCCACTGCAAACAGGTTGGAAGCAGAAGGCTGTGAGAAATGAGGGCATGACCAAGAGTGTCGGGGAGTTTGAGCTCAGTCAGGGCGGAGCCTGGAAAGCAAGTTTTGAGAAAGAGAGAGGCAGATGAGTTTAACAGGAAGCAGCCTTGCCCAGGTCCTCTCTAGAGAATTCTGTGACTCTAAACTTCCTCCTTAGAGTATCTTGTTCATTTTCATGCAGGAGGCTGGAGGCTGAGCAGTTCCTCCTTAGTCAGGACTAGCCAGATGCTTTAAAAAAGAAAAAATCTCTTACGTATCACAGTAATGTATCACAGGCTGGCCTTGAACTTAGAACAGTTGAGAGTGACATTAAACATTGTCTTCCAACTTCTGTCCACAAAGTTCAGGCTATTAGAGCTATCCCACCGTTCCTAGGGGGATTGAACCTAGGTTTTGTCCATGCTGGGCAATCAGTCCACTAACTGAGCTACACAGCCAGCCCCTCACTAGCTATTTCTTAAATACAGTACAGTGAAGACTGGACTTTTGAACTTGAAACTGTCAGCTGAAAGCAGCTTTAGAAAACCTGCTTGAGGCTTACTGAGCTTCCATTGTAACACCCCTTATGGCCAGTAGCATGCTTTCTGGTGAATATTATACCCTCTCTGCTTCCTGAGGTATCAACACCAACCATGCCTTCTCCTTTCTGAGAGGGTCTCAGGCCCACCCAGCCATTAATTTGCAAATGGACCATTTTCTACTTCAAAGGGCAGATTTTTTTCCCCTAAGATCTAAAGTTTTAAGTATTCTCAAATGGTTCCCCAGAATCGATCTGAGATCTAAGACTTTGATACATGTTGAATGTGGATTCTTCGCTTCCATTATGGCAGGACCCAGGTAGCAGGCAGATGACTTCAGGAAGAGGCAGGGCTGCACAGAAGCCTTGTTAGGGTGCATTTGCTTTGTCTTCCCTTCCACTGAGCTAAGGGTGATTTTTATCTTGCCCGACTCCCTGTACTCCCAAAGCTCCCTATGTAATTCACTTTGCATCCATACATCTATCTGGGCACAGTGACCTGTCTAACTCTGTGCCTGGCGCCAACAGGGAGCCAGAAAAGGGGATGCTGTAAATACAGGGGAACATCAGGGTCTTTGTAGCTCAGACTGGAGACCCAGAAGTGTTCAAAGGAAGGAGAAAAGCTCTATGAGTTATGACTATCCAGTAATGAGGACTCTCCAAGTCAAGCCCAGGAGAGGTGATGAACTGGGACTCCAACAACACAGGCTTCCAAGGCCTTAAATCCAGCAGTGAGTGAGAAGGTAAGGTGATATCACTCTCAAAGCCACAGTGACTGTCTTCTGCTAATTCACACATGCACCGTGCCCCAAAGAAGTGACCTTGTGAGATGGGCAACCACAAGGAGACACCTGGACTCAGAATAATGAACCCTGTGTGACAGGTTATCCCTAGGTGGACTGGACTGCCCTGGCCAAACCACCGGGGCTCTCTAGCCCCTCCTTCCTAATTGCCCCATTGCTGTAACTAATATCTTCCCATCCAAACAATTAGCCTTCTTTTTTGAATCTCCTGATTTGTTCTTTCTGGTTCTGAGACCTTAACATTGGAAAACACAAATACATCCGGCATCTGTCTGCGGTCTCCCTGCAACCAGCCCAGCCATTAATGCACTAAGAGCCCCCACAGGCCAGCTCTCCAACCTGTTCTACTGCCTCATTTGTTTGCTGTTGTTTTCCTGAGTTATTGTGGTCTAGGAGGCACAGAGGAGCCAGCAACTAACATCAGGAATACTAGGAGGTACCTGCCTGGATCTCTGTATCCTACTTCCTTCAGGATCTGCCCCACCATCCAGGGCTGCCACGCCTTCAATGGGGTTGTAACATCACAGGTCCAAGGGGGAGGCATTTTGAAAACAACCCCATGGCAGAAAGGCTTAGGTATCCACAGTGGTAGGTGCAGCCTGGAAGGAGCAATATTGAGACACTGACAAGACAATCCTGCCTAGAATTTTGATTTCTTATATTGCTTTAGAAATCATCTCTGGGTTCATCTGATCTGTTAAGCCTTGGAGATCAGGGGAGAACTCTTGTCACCATTTGCATTAGGGAACTATAGGCCCAGACAATGAATGGCTGGTGGGAGGTCCCTGGAGAATCAGCAAGTGGGTGGCAGGTTAGGCACGTGGGTAGATGAGAAGATATTGTTAGATGGCTGGACAGTTTAGCTAGGTTGATGACTTCAGCTGATTTTTCCGTCTCTCCCTCCAGGCCACTCATTGAAGTAATCACCTGCCCCACAGGATGCAGTTGGTTGTATTTTAAATTGAGCTGGTACCATTCACTAATTATTCCCCGCGGGTCTCACCTCCTCAGTGGAAGGGGAAACAGCTTTTTCCTCTGTGACTTCCATTACTCCGTGACTGTATTTTTGGAGCTATAACTGGGGACATCTGGTCTGCCAAGGAGGAAATGTTCCTCAGACAGTAGAAGTGAAATCGGAGCCACCCTGGGATGGGGACGTGAGGTTGGATACTGCTCCTTTGGGCCCAGCACAAACTGGGCATGCAGCCATAGCCTGAAAGGCCTAGTGGGCTGAACAGGAGGCAAGGACATGCCCGTCCTTCCTCCTCAGTTCTCCAGGGGGAGAGTGCAGCCCGGCATCCCCTCCTCCCCACCTGGTTGTTATTTCCAACACGTTCCCCTCCACTAAGCCCCCCCAGCCAAGGCTGCCTGGAAAACTCCACCGGGATCGTGTACAGGACACCTTGGGTCTGATGTAACATTTAATGGTCACGTCTCCCTAGGTGCCTGCATTAATACACAACTGTTTTACTGCCTCTAACCAGACAGAGTCAATGCTGCTAATAACTCTAGGACCCAGCCTAGGCAAAGAGGTGATGAAGAAGGCAGCAGGAAGCTATCTGCCCTTGCTGTGACCTTGAGTGGCAGAGGACATGAGGACCTGTGTGGCCTTTCAGGGTAGAACTCTGTCACATTCCTCTGGATGCTCTGAGATCCTAGGGCAAGGGAGTATGTCTACTAGGCATTCAGTACAAAGCCACTGAAGGAGTATACAAACAACTGGATCCCTGTAGACTTAAGGTACAGGGGTGCTGGAAACAAATACTTCTCCAGAGAGTTTTAGAGACAATAGCACATGTAGAATGTGACAGTGTCCAGCCATAGTGACTGAACTCAGTCTCCCACAGCAGCCTGTCACTTGTACCTCACCTGGGAGCTCCAGAGACAAAAGGACAGGAGAGCCATTAGGAAAAGCTTCCTAGAGAAGATGGACTGAGCCAGCGTTGGAAGTCCCTGTGGGGTCCAGGATTGTCGCTGTCCCCAAGGTTCTTAGCAGAACCTGAAAAGGAGACTCTGGGGGACAGATAGTATATTGTGCCAGGAAAAAAAAAACCTAAAATACAAGGACAACTGGGTGCTGGACAATGGTTATGACCACAAGCCTAAGATTCATGGGATGTCTGTTTTTAAAAGCAGACACATAGACACATACGCACACAACCAGAGAAAGATCTCCAAAACTCGCCACATCTGGCTTCTCCTTTCAGAATGTGGAAACCCCATTTCCATGGAGACTGAGGGGTAGGAGAAATTGCCCCTAGCCAGCCAGGGCATCCAGATCCCTCTCTACCTCTCTGTCAAACTCAGGATGAAGTGGAACCACCACTACTGTAGCCCTCCCTGCAGTCAGATCCCAGGTTCACAGAGGTCTGCTTTCACCCAGCAATGCAGACTTGCCCCAGTGACCTCACTTCCCCAAGCCTCAGTTTTCTCATCTGCTAAATGAAGAGGTGGGCCCAGGGAGTCCCCGAGGCCTTCTGCAGTTCCAGCATCCAGGCTTGGGGACTGGGAGGCATTCAGGTGGAGGCAATTTCCCAGATCACTGAGCCCCACCTGGACACCATTGTCAGAGGGGCTCCCCTGGGCATTAGCCGTCTGGAAACACTGCCATCCATCTTTCTGAATATCTAGTTAAAACACTCACCTAATCCTAACCTAATCCTTTCAATTTGGGGAGAGAATGGAAGAAACACACACACACACACACACACACACACACACAGAGCAGCCTGAAGCTAACAGATGGGTAAAAAGTATGTATAAATTACACCCGCTGCTGTCAATTCAGGCTCTCCAGATGAAGTGATATGTAAGGTGTTTCATTTATAGGGGAAATTAATTGCCAGCTGTATGACTGGATGGTGTGAAGAAACCACAGCCACATGATGTGTCCCATATATTTTTCCTGGCTTGATTCAGACCTTCCCCTGCCAAGGGCTTCAGCTCTGCTCTCAACCCAAGAGGCACCAGGGTAAACATGGCCCTGAATCAACTGTTCCCAGGTTTTGATTCAGCCAAGGAAGCATGTACATGGTAGGGGAGAGGCCGGGTGGTATTGTGAAGTAGGGTACCTGCCCCTTCTACCACCAGCCCCAAGTTTATGGATCTCAGTTTCCTTGTTTATCAGGGCAGCTGTTTAAAATTTGTTCACTCTACAAAGAAATGCCTTCTAGTTTGTTTGCATTCTAGACCTAGGATCACATCCTTACCTTCTCTGTATTTTTACCTTGCCTTGCTAAGCTCCCCATGAGCACTCAGTCTACGTCAGGGGTAGCAGTGACACCTGGAACCTCAGTGACATCATTAACCTGGGAACAGCTCACTGTGTCCCCTGAGTCAATCATTCAACCTCCCAGGCTTGTCCTTCCATCTGCAGATGAGGCTATCATCGCCAGATTCTATATACTGGCTTCACCTGCAGACTTATTTCTCATAGTTCTAGATGTTAAAAGTTCAAGATCAAGACACCGGCAGATTCTATGTCTGGTAAGGGTTCTATTCCTAGCTTACAGACAGCCACCTTCTGGCTGTGTCCTTGTGACAAAGAGAAAGAGAGAAAGCTCTTATTTCTTCATCTTCTAAGGACGATAACCACACTGTGAACGCCCTACCCTCATAACCTCATCAGCTCCTAATTACCTCCCAAGGGCCTTAAAGTTCGCTCGTATCAAACTGGACTTGGTACTTGGATGTGTTTCCTGAAAGTGGGTGATCATGCAGTCCACAGCAGAGCTAACTTGCTGGAAAAGCCACCACTCGATTCTTGCACTGGGATGGCATCCAGTAAATAAGGCTCCCTACGTCTTTATCATTGTTTCTATAGACCAAGAGGCTGAGCAAAACAATCCTGAGAGAGAACAGGAATTAAGGACAAGTCCTCTGTCCTGTTCCAAAGTGTCCTCACCATGCCTGCTTTCAAGAGATGGGGTGTTCATCACAGGAGCAGAGCCATTTGATGCCTTACCTTAATTATTGGGGACATATGTGAGTGGTGAGTGGAGACTGGGAACTGGATGTCAGCAAAGCCAATCTTACCAAAAAAAAAAAAAAAAAAAAAAAACCACCTCGGATAATTGGGTGCAGACATCCTTCCCAGAAGGGCCCACTGAGATGCTGACAGCCCTCCCAGCTCAGACCACCTGTGCCCCACAAAACTGAGAAGCTAGGCAGGGTGCTCTTGCCCTGTACCCACCCACTCTACTCCATGACAGCGGGGGCGGGGGCAGGGGAGTGGGGAGAGGGAAAGCTCTCTGCAGCCTCCAGCTGAGAAGCTTACTGCTGTTTCCTGCTAAAGTTGAGCAGTAGGTGGGGACTTCATGCTTGCAGCCTCTTGTGCAGCTCTAGGGCCTAGAGCCTGATGTCTCCTATTTATTGCATGTGCCCACCTCACTGGCAGCTCACCAGAACCCAAGCATGGAGATTTTCCCTGCCAACTGGTGGGCATGGTGGTTGACAAGTGGGAGCATTTCCATCCCGTATGCACCCACCTAGGCAGGCATTTGTCAAGACTATTAAAACAATGAGCTAATATTCTATTCAGATTTAAATAATAAATTAATCTACGCTGTACTAAGGAGGAATGAGAGCGACTTAATTACCTGGTATACCTTAGGGTGGGGATGCAGGTTGGGACTAATGCTGAGATATGATCTGTTGAGTGCAGACATCAAGAAGACAGGGCCCTGAAGGGATCTGGCAATACTGCCCTCAGCCCGAACTCCCTCCAGCACTAGAGTAGAGAGCCTTCCTTTCTGGCCATTCTTCCAAGAAAGCCAATGGAATTCTTCTTCTTTTCCCTTAGGTGTTTTGAGGCAGGATTGTATTCTTCAGCCTAAACTGGCCTAGGACTCACACAATCCTTCCCTTAACTCCCAAGTGCCAGGATTACAGCTGTACCATTGCATCTGTCTCAGGAACATGGATTTTCATGTTGCCTGACCTCTGTGCCCCCAAAGAGGCTTTGCAAGCTCCCTTTGGTAGTTACAGCTGTCTCTTGGGAAGTGTTGGGTATGTGGTCCCACCAAGCAAATGACACTAAAAGAAGGTGCCAAAGAGGCCACTGGATGTTACTGGAGAAAAGTAGGGATTTTATTTTTCTGTGTGTGGCTTTTGGCAGCTGAAGAGATTGATCAGAGCCTCAGTTTCCACACCTGTAAAATGAGGGAGTTATCAACCGTATTGTACGCCACAGCAGTGCTTCTACCATAGCTCCCGGAACAGGGAGCTTTCCCATCAGAAAAGCCGTACTTGGAAGTCTGATTGTGGAGTGTTTGAGATTGCTGTGGCCAGCCCCCTTGAGTCCATGGTTGTATCTTAAAGGACTACAGCAGTGAGAAGCTCCGGGAATATGTGCTGCCCACCCACCCACCACCCACCATGTTCTTCTATTCCCCAGCCAGCACTGGGCTGTAGTTAATGTTTTTCCCTGGCTGATTCATGCTGCTCTCTGGAAGCCAGCTCTTCACACCCTGAGCCAGCCTGCCTGAGAGAGAACTATTTTCAGCCCAGCAGCTACAACAACAAAGATATGAAGTCACAGCTGCCTGCCCCCAGCCATGAGGGAGGGGAGTATGGAGGCAGGGAGCAGGCTGGACGGGCCTGCTCCTCATCCTATCTGACTTCCTCCTCCTGCTTCACAGACTCTGGCTAGGTTTACAGTGTGGCTCTGTATCCAGGGGCTGAGGTTCTCCAGCTCTGCTCTTGCAGGAATCTCAGGCTGATCCCCCAGGAGCCCATGGCTTGCTGGGTAAGGTGGGGCAGACTGAAGGCACCTGAGTGATGAATCACTGGGGAACCCAGGGAAGTGGGTGGTGCTGAGATCCTGCGCTGATCATTTGTTAAGTTCAAAACCTGTCCGTTGTTTCTGTAAGCTCTGCAAAGAAAACTGGTGATCAGAGAGCTTCCTAAGGAAGGAAAAATTGGGTGGCCAAGGGAAGAAAGGACTTAGAATAATGGTGGAAGAAGCCAGAAGGGGCAGTCTCCTCCTAGATCCACTAGAACGTAGCAGGACAATGAACACACACACACCAGCTAGCAATGGGGCCAACAACTGGCCACTCACCACAAGTTTCCGTCAGCAGAATTCCTTCTAGTCTCCTAGTTAAGCCAAGATGCTGGGTCCTCAGTGCAGAACTGTAGATAGATCCACATGGTTCCCATTCCCTAAAGAGCAACCCAAGAAGTACAGACAGAGCAATGCAGTCCAGGCACATGCAGAACCAGAGCAATGGCCAGGCCAGTCTGCTCCTTGTCTTCATGCTGCCATCCCTTGGCCTCCAGGGTTTGGAAGGAGATGTTCAGGAGACCTGAGTCTCCCCAATAACAAAGAGATTAGTACTCATTTTCTTGCCCTGAAATTTAAAGACCTGATGTGGCAAGTATTTAAGACTGGTTTTAATGCTTTTATGACAGGCAAGCATTGAAGAATTGGGGGAGATGGCTTAGTCTCCCACCCTGCACTGAAGGATAGGTGCTCTCTCACGGCAGCTGTGACCTTCAGACATCAGCTGACCACCTACTACAAAGTCATCACTAAAGGGCACAGTTATGAGTCTTCCTGAAAGACTTTGACTCGGGGTTCTGCTCTGTCTTCAACACACATGGGAGGGAAGTAGCAATGTTCCTACTCCCCAGTCCCACTTCTTTCTCCAAAACACATTTTGCTGACACAACAGAGGAGGGCAGGACACAGAGTATCACAGTGAAGCTCCTGCCTTTAGGGACAGGAGCACAAAAGGTGTGCTCCACAAAGGTGCTTGGCTCAGGCATGCTGCCGCCTTACAGGATGAACTGGATTTCCACACCCTGGTGGATTCTGCCCCATGATCCTTACAGTCAAGTCCCTGTAATCACATGGCAGTTAATAGAGTTTTGGGTCTTATCCTAGGCACGTAGCACATTGTATATTGTTTAGATGTCTTAGACAATCAACTAAGTTCAATCTCTTCCAAGATTTCCAAACTCTGGCTGAATGGGTTACGTATTTGCTGTGTAAGAATGAGGATCTGAGTGTGGATGCCCCATACATCACATAGAAAGCCAGGCATAACAGAACATGCCTGTAACCCAGCCCTGGGGAAGTGGAGACAGGCAGACCCTGAGAGCTTGCTGAACAACCAGTCTAAAACCACAAAGTCCATGTTTAGTGAGAGACCCTGTCTCAAAAAAATTAAGGTGGAGAGGACAGCACCTGAAGTTGACCTCTGGGCTCGACACATTCATGCTAGACTGGCTAGCACATCAGCTCACATATGTGCACACATCCATGCACCCTACACACAGATAAAAAGTAAATAGTAAACAAACAAAACAACTCTCAAACTCTGTCTCTTTCAGGATAGCAAGGCTATCTCAAAGCAAACCAGTTTAAGAGGCCCAGACACCATTCTCCAATCTTCAGCTTCTCTTATACTCTCCAGTGATAGTGATAGAATGTCTTAGAGGTCGACTCTCACACTGGCTACAGGGATCTTCTTCATGTGTTGTGCAAAATGCCATTTTTGCTTGAATGCACCTTCCACAAAGCCCCCCAACAGCCAAACTCTTCTTTATGTAGTAGCCGATGACTACAAGGAGCCCCAAGGCAGAGATGATGATAATCACCGCAACTTGACATTTTGAGATCATTTCCAAATGCAAACAAAAAAATAGCTTTTTTGATAACAGCGTTGTTTGCCTTATGTGTGCTGTGCTGAGCTGGATGGGGTATAAGGTACTGACGGTGTGAGATGAATTCCTGTCCCTAAGAAATATTTGGTCCAGTTGGGAGGGCTACACAAATGTCTATGGGAAGAAAGAAGAGAAGGCATCAACCTTCGAATTGTATTGGCAAGAGCAGGGCAGCAGACAGCAAGCTACTGTCCCTGGTCCTGATTGCCAGGACACCTCTAGCACTGGGCAGCCTGAAGTGGCTCCTTTGTAGGCAGGTGCTCACTCTTTTCTTAGTGGGCCCAGATGCTCTGCAAGACGCCTTCAACTTTTCCCTTCCCAGAACACTGTTTCTTCTTGGACAGTGGGGAGAGGGGACCATCCCGGAGGAAGTGAACTGGCACATCCCCGATCATCCTTCCTTCCAGTTCATTCAACTTATTCATGTCGTGTGTCAAAAATGTGTGCGTGCCAGTAAGATACCTACACTGAGTGTACCAAGCTGAGGCAGTAGATGGGCATTAGAAAAAAACTTGGCAGACCTTGCGAGCTCCCGTCTTACCAGAAGCAAATCAAAAGAACATAAAAGCAGAACTTGAAGGAGCTCAGAGAGTGGCATTATTAATAAAACCACTGCAGGCCAGAGCGGGACCCATGATGGCTTTCTCGATGAGGGAGTTGGGGGTCACTATAAGACAGATAGATGCCTTGTCTTTGTGGCAGCAGAGCCCATCTCTCTGAGGAGCTGTCACTAAGTAGATTCCAGTAGCTGTCCTCATGGGGTCATGCAGAGGTCAGATAAGTCCCTGACCACTGTCCCTGCAACTCTATCCTCATATGTAAGATGAACAGGAGGAGGCTCTTTGTAAGGTCACTTCAAAAACCATATGAGTGGCAATGTGCTGTGTTCTCTAACATGTTTGGTGTGGAGAGTCAGACACGCTTTATAGCTTGTTGTTTCCATCTGTGGTCCCCTGGACTGTGATGCTCTCTGACCCCTTTCCCTCTCCCTCCCCCCTCCTCCCCAGCCTGCTGCATGGAGCTCTCCCTGCCCTTCCTTACAGAAGAATGAGCACCCTTGCCCAATTATTCTTATTTCTTCTCTCTTAAAGTTGATCTTTTAAGTAAGTCAGTAGAACAAATCAGCCCTTCCTCACTGCATTCCTAATCCCCTGCTTCTGGCCCAGACATTGGGAGGATGGTCCAGATGCTTGGAGAGAAGGCCCAGATGTTTAGAGCTATGCTGGGGGGATGCCCTCGACTCAGATAGGAGTCTGTTATGGCAGGATCTAGAACCCCGCCACAGTCAGTTCCACCAGGCCTTGCTGCTTCTCAGCCACTGTATGAGCAGAAGTTGATGACCCAGCAGGAAGGAACCCAAGAAAGGACCAGATGCAGATCACTGACAAAGGCTCTTGCCCAGGGTCAGAGGTACTGTTGTAGGCACCTTTCATGCCCTCATTCCTTCGATCAACAGAAAGTCAAATTTTCAAGGTGGCAGACCTTTGATTCTGCCAAATCTTTTTCACAAAATCCAAGCCTGGCTCATGGGGTGCTCTAACTATGTTCAGTTTCATTGCGGTACTTGTAGTTCACTGAAGCCACTCTTCCTCAGACTTCAGTCAGGCAGCTAGTTTGGTTTTGTGGTCCTGGGGATGAACCTCCCCACACATATTCCATCATTGAACTACATCCCCAGCCCTGATTGGCCAGTTTTAAATAGACACCTACTGTATGCCAAGGAGTGAAGTTGATCATAAGTAGGGGGTCAACAAGGGAATCATGGAAAGAAGATGAGTTGTCCCATTGTCTCCTAGCTCACCCATGACACCCAACCAGAATGGTGTCTAGCATGTCTGATTCAGTGGCTTTATGTAGCCAAGTCTAGGGACAAATTCTTTAGAAACAGGGTTTAGGGAAGAAGCTAGCAGTGGGAAATGGAGAGAAATCTCACTCAGAGACACCTACAGCTATAAAAATCTCTGACCCCATCTTCAAATGAGGTGAGAGCAGCTGATATGAGCTCCAGCCTCCACCATAGATAAGTAGAAGGTGCAGATACTACCGTCCTGAGATTGGGATGTTCTAAATGTCCCACTGGGAGATCAGTAACCAGAGAGCACTGAGTGACCATTCCCTTGTCTTCCAGGAAGGGCTAGGGGATAGGAAGCCAATCAATACCTACAGTGAACACAGCCTGACTATGGAAGCCATAGGTATCAACTGTTTGCACAGCGCTTTGAGAACTAGGCCTTATACAGGCACTAGCCAGCCAGTTTCCAAGAGGACCTTGTTGTGCTGGCTTCAGGTTCTGCCTAAAGCTTCAGCAGGCTGGAGCTTGTCCTGTTCCTCTCCATCCTCGCAGCTCCAGCCCCACACCAGGTATGTGTGGGGCGGGGTGGGGACCCACTGCAAGGCTGTTACTATATTTGCATTTATATGAGGCACAGACCCCAAGTCTCAGGTCTCTGGGTGCTTTTACAGCCCTGTGTATACATAATTTATTTTTGTTGCTATTTAATCAGTCTCTGCAATGAGATGAAAAGTTTCCAGGGGGCTCCAGGTTATTATACAACTTCAGTTCCACCTGCATCACTGAGTGTATGGATTTCCCAGACCATGCTTAGCTGTAAAGGTAGAGGGCAGGGACTGGACATGGAGGCCTTGTGTACAAAGGCAGGTCAAACTGAGGCCCACGTCAGGGTACCAAGCTATACCTTGCAGAAGGGAGCAGTGACAGCTGCCTTGACCTAGGGGGTAATGACAAAGAAGTCAGGGACTGAGGCAAATGGTGTGGCCAGAAGAAGCTGCTGTGCAGGAATGGATAACTGGAAGCTGGAACTGCAGGTGAGTCCTGGACTTGAGTGATGGATAGAGAAGACCCACCTGTAAGGACTCGTAGTCAGTCTGAAGAAGAGATGAGTCTGGGCTGGGATCCTGAGGTAAGCCTCAGAAAAAAATCCCCCGCCCTTAGCCAAGGCAGACTGGAGCTCACCAAGTTGTCCCTCTCTAGTCATTTCTGGGACACCATGGATTATAAATAAATAACCAAACACAAAGGCAATAGTGTGAGCTGAAGCCTTCAGATCTGAGCAGTCCCTACATGGTGTGCCTCTGTCACATGGCAAGTGACAGATGCATACACTGACATATGCACACACATGTGCATGCAGACAGGCAGATATGCAAAAAGACAGATACAGGCATGCTTCCACACTCACTGATACGCATGCACAACTACATGTATAAACCCATGGACACAGACTCATAGTAAATACGAGCTATGTGCAAGCATGCAGAGAAGCAGAGCACACACCAAGGTACGATTACCCACTCTCAGGCACATATTGACTGCATCTTCTCGGTTATCAGATTCTCCTCTGTTGGCTACACCCATGGGAAGAAGAGGCCATATTACTAGAAAAGTGGGTCAGGTCTGAAACCAGGAACTGTAAAGGAGCTTACGATGCAGGACAAGGATCTAATGGAAGGACACTACCTAAGCAGCCACTGACACCATGGGCCCTGCATCATAGCATCCATTAAAAGACTAGAGCAAGTGCTCCCCTGCATGGTGCCCATGAGACATACAGGGGCACCCAGGCCCACATAAGGACCCCTTTGACAAAACCTCAGCAAAGTCTGCCAGGAATTTCCACACCAATCTAGGGGCTCAGAGGGATAAAACCCAATCATAATCCCAGAACCCCTGGGTGCTCAGCACCTTCTGTGTCACCGTGCTGTGGAGGAGGAACAAGAGAGTAAGCCAAGGCCTCAGCCCTTGTAAGCCCAAGCTTAGCTTCAGGGATCGGGCCCTTTTCCACCCACTACGCTACCACACACAAACTTTCAGGGTTCATTTTCTGAACATCCTGCTCCACAAACCCCACAGACATCAGACACCTTTGAGCAGAGATTTAAAGCTCGTCCCTATTTGTAACTAAGGTCTGGGGTGATTAAGTGTGTTTTGAGAAGACAGAAATTGTGTGTCCTTATGGGAGTTTAGGGGCAGGCTAATTGCTTAATCACACTGGGGTGAAAACTCCATAGATCTGTGAACTCTGACCCAGCTGCCATAGGGTGACAGTTTGGAAAGAACCATGCCTAGGGGACACACTCACATCCAAGACTCCTTCTGTGTCATGCTTCCTTCCTTCCTTCTAGTCTGGAGAGCATTCCTGGAGACTCACGCTTCATTTTACAGAAAGGGGTTGGTGTCTAGAGCAACAGTGTGGTCACCTTTGCAACCTGTGCCCTACCTAACCTTTGGCAGATTCAAGCTGGGATCCACACAGCCCTTCCTCCCCTGCCCAGGATTGCTGAAGACTCAGCCACTGGCCAAATCTTTTATTTTCCTCTCATCACCCTGATTATTCCCTGTTTAATTAAAATTTGTTTCAGCTAATAGGCCTTAAATTAGTATTTTCAAATATTGACATCTACAGGACCCTCATTCGTTATTTTCAAAAGCTCTGGGGCTAATTGGTTTATCGCCCACCAATTAATTGCTCATTCACTGGACAGGTAGCCACTGCCCCCATAACATGGGTGAACATATTCTCAAGGAGTCAGCCCTGCATATAGAACTATGTACACAAACACCCAAGGCTGTATATCACACACACACACACACACACACACACACACCCTAGAGCCGCAGAACTCAGCACTGGGAGAACCTAGCTAAGAAACCAGGAGGGAAGCAAAGGCTGTCCTCACTCCTCTTGGGTAGCACTCAACCCCCTCACCCCCCACCCCAGCCCACCTGTCACCCACATGGACAACAAGACAGTCAGACCTGGATACTGCAAGTCCACTTGTCTCTGCTTTGTCCTCAGCACAGGAAGCAGTATCTCTGAAAGGAGGTGTCCAAGACTAAGAAGTGTCCCAAGGGTATCAACCGTGCTAGTGAGCCAGAGCTTTGAGGAGAGGAGACCATCTAATACAGAACTCAGGGAATTATGTTCCCACGGAGAGCAGCATAGCAGTCACAGGCCAAAAAAAGATGGCATCAGAGTAGGGGAAAGGCTGAAGCAAGGTGGGCAAGGCTATCCCAGAAGGATACTGGTTGAGCACCAAGTACCAAGCCAGGTTGGCTTCCCTCTACAGCTCCCCAGAAGGACCCAACTGTGGATATCGGCAGATCTAGGAAGGTTCTGGAACAAACTACAAAGCAGAGCAAATCTCCTACGCATCACTGGGGGAAACTAGATGTCTATCCCGTGGGAGTCCTCGGTAAGGAGTCCTCGGTAATTCCCAAACAGCCTTCTGTGTTCATACCTGCCCAGAACATTAATTGAAAGAGAGCATATTGAGAATATGTCCCAGAACCCTATGGCCACTTTCCAGACCCTAAGTCACACACAACCACCTTGAGTTGGAGAAGGAGGTAAGAGGACATAGCAGACAGCAGGAGGCGGCATTCCCGGAAGGACCTCCTCCCACAGAGCCCTGCCTTAGTGCCCTAGAATGTGAGCTTTACTCAGGGATGGCCAACCCCTTTGTCACGTCCCTGCCACTCTGAGCACAGCCAACGCTTTACCTCTGCTCCTCAAAGTGGCTGCAAGGCCACAGCCTTTGACCAGCAGGGCTGGGAGTCAATCAGCCCCTTTGAAAGACTCTCAGCTCCGATTTTTCACTCCATGTAAACAGTCTGAGTGATCGGGATTAAAGTCTCTGCGAGTCGCTGGTATCGCTTTTCCGGAGAGCCGAATAATCCACAGGGATTAAAGAAGCAGCGGTGCTCATCTCCCACAAATGAATATCTGTCAGAGGCACTGACCTGTTAAAATAATGAATTTAACGTGCAGCAAACTGTACGCAGCAGCGGCGATGCAACGTGGCCGGCAAATTGTTTTCCACGTCTTCTGAGGAGGCTTTCAAGGGAACAGGGCCTTTGGGCAGGTGCCCCTCCCCCAACCCTTTGTGCACAGACTCAGGTCCCTCCAGATGAGATTGCTGCTGGTGTCGCAGAACCTATCGTCCCTGGCCTTGGCTGTGGTTTCGCTAGATTCTCTGCAAGTTATCACGGGCTTCGTGTGGTGTTGATGGCTTCCTCCAGTGGCTCTCCCATTCCTTAGCTCCAGAGTGGTGTCTGTGAGAACCCCTATGGCCCTGACCTTTTATAAGGCTCTCTTACAAGACACTCTGCCCCTCTAGCCTCTGGGACAAAACTGATGGCTTAAAAGGCAGACATTCAGTCTTCCTCTGGAGTTTTATATAAATGGAAACTGAGGCACAGCGAGGATATCGCATCTACCTTCACCATTACAGTGTGCCTTATGGGGTGCAGACGACCAGAGTCCTGATGGCTTCTTTCCTACCCATCCTTTTCTCTACTGCCTCCTCCTGGATACATTTAAAAATGACAATCTGGGCTTATAACCTACCGCAGGAATCTAGTTACTCAGAGAGAATCTTATCTAGAAAGGTGAGAGAGAAGTACTGGAAGCCAAGCAAAATTTGCCTGACCCTCTGATGACTAGGACTCTTGCTTTAAAAAAGATCTTGCTCTGGACCAAGGAGCCCAGACATATGCATACCCAATGTGAAATCTATCTTGACCCAAGGCAGGAGCTGTGTCCCAGTCTGGCTTAGCCCCCAGTAGCCACTGAAATGTCCTTCCATGTGTCTTCAGCTCCTCAAACTACTGTCATGGTGGCTAAGGCAGAGGACCCTGATGTGTCATTGTAGGGCCCCCACTCCCACCCCAGAGATAGAGAGCCTTCTCCCAGCCCCTGTCTGAGACCACAATGGCCAGAGAGACCTCCTGGACCCTCTGTTCCTTCTTATTCTCCGTGAGATTTGTCCTTGCCCAATACTTGCTGTGTGCCTGCTCTAATGCGGTGATCAGTACAACTCTATGCAAGGATATATGCAATCTCTCTTTTCTCCTTCCTTTTGTTCTTTTTTTTTTTTAATAAGCCACTTGAGTATGAGTTTCTAGGTCTCTAATGTTCTAGTCGAGTATGTATTCATTCACTCACTGTTTTGTGCTTTAGGAGAGAGTCTTTCAGCAGCATCTCAGAGACATTCCCCCCTTAGTCACCCTCTCTGGGGCTAAATGTCTCTCCATATCCCCCTAAGCAGGAGAGAAGGAGGAGGCTTCTAGGAAGAAACTCCTTGTCCTCATTATTGCAAAGCAGAGGTGGTAGCGGACACGTAGACAGTTATTCCCACTGTAACCTGCAGGCTGCAACTGTGTCACCAGCCCACGCACAGGGCAGGTGGCATCACGGTCAGATAGCCCGTCACAGCCAAGTGCCCTCAGGTTGCGCAGCCCCAGATTTGGCAAGATGGGAAGCCCAGAGATTAGAGTAAGTTATTTCTGTCCTCCAAAGTCCCAGAATGCACTGTGGAGTCACACATTCACACAGGACAACTGAGTCCCACCACAAGACAGGATATGGCCAAGTGCCCAGAGAGGGGCACAGGCTTTGAAAGACTAAGATCACTGCCAAGACAAGAACCTACTCTGTGTTTGATAAGATGAGAAGACACTCCTGGGGTTGTGGGGAGGAATCTCTGGGTTTGAAAATGCAGAGGAAATAATACCAGGGTGACAGAGAGAAGATGACAGGCTCAGGGGTATCACAGACACTCACCTAGACTTGGGTGAGGACTTTATCATCTTCTAGCCATAACAGTGGGCTCTGAGAAGAACGGGAAAAGAAATAGCCAAAACTGAGGGCCAGTAAGCATCTGGCTAGGGCCCTGCACAGGAGGTCAGGTATGTGTCATCATTGTCAGGTCATCATCCACAGTGTGACACAAGCAGACCCTCAGTGTAACCATAAGTGTTGCTATACAGCGTCCGAGACAGCTCATTCCCTGGTTGTAGTCTACCCTTACAAACCTAAGCAATGGCGTAAGGAAGCCCGTTGACTCATGCCCCTGGATAGTCATGCCAGGCAAGATATGCTTGGGCTGGTCCTGACTAAGAGCTTCTAGAACAGGATAGAACAGAACAGAACTAGTGTCTGCTGACCTCACCAGGAAGAAGCAAGGACAGGAGCCATGCAGGTCCATAGCCTTGGTCCACAATGCACCCTCCTAGTATTTTCTACACAGTAGCAATGGGTTTTGCTATTCTGTCTACAGCTGAAGAACTAGCCTGTAGGGTGGAGGTGAGGTTCATTCTAACTGGAGGAACTGAAGCATGGTTAGGAAACAGTGTTACCAACCATCCCAGCCCCATCAGGCGTCAGAGTGAAAGGGGGTGGGGTGGGAGTGGGCACTGTGCCCGTCCTCTGAACTGAACAGGAGTTGGTGAGTTACTATACCCCAGGCAGACTGGGGGCAGGAGCACAGTGGGTCATCTCGCTGGAGAAATTAGTCAAAGGATGACCTAAGCACTTTCCTTCAGCAGAATAGGCTGGGAACTAGCCAGGGCAGATGGATAAAGGCAATGTCCTGTAGACCCAAACCTTCCCACGCTCTCATCTTCAATACATGGCTTGCATAGGCACAAAGGCACATGCATGCATTTACGTGCATATCTGCTCCTTCACGTGCACTTCTACCACCACTACACAATACAACATTCTCTCTCTCTCTCTCTCTCTCTCTCTCTCTCTCTCTCTCTCTCCTCTCTTGGTGTGTGTGTGTGTGTGTATGTGTGTGTGTTTCTATTTGTCTTCCGTCACTGTCTTTCTTTCTCATCTTTGTCTCTCTGTGTGTGCTTTCTCTGTCTCTCTGTCTCCCTCATGTCTCTGTCTCTCTGTCTCTTTCTCTCATCTTCTCTATCTCCCTCCTCCCTCTCCCTCTTTTTTTATTTTTCCTAGGTCCATGCCCCCTTCCAGGCTCTAGGTTTCTCCCTCATTCCTATACTTTTTTTTTCCCACCCCCTGCAGATGGATCTACCTCTCCCATATACACTGGAAAGAGTAGGTGTTTGGAGTCAGAGCTACAAGGAGCAAGCGGGGAGCTCGGAGACAAGCAGGAAGCATTCTCTATCCTTGATAGACGCCGTGTCTGGTCCTTGTGTGTTTCACGGACTTCATGGCCTGGTGGACAGGGATGGGCATTGTTTCATTACTGCCCCCGACACAGAAGTGCCACTGGCTGATCAAGCCCCCCCTCCCCTTCACTGTCACTTAGACGAGGGAAAGCTCAGTGGGCCATGAGGGGTCTGCAGGGACACCCTCCCCCCAAGCCTTGGCTCTGTGTGTGACTCTGAGGAAATCTCCAGTCCTTATACCCACTTACCTCACCTGTTGGTGCAAGTCCAAAGGTGGTTACCTGCAGCATGGCAGCCCTTATACAGGAGGGATGTAAGGTGGAGATAGGGGGCTGGCTTTTGAAAAGGAGCCAGCCTCCAGGAATACCTTTTTTTCTGAGCTTGCTCACATTTCTGCCGCTTTCTAAACAGCTACCAGATAGGTGACCAGACAGAAGTGTGAGCATTGCCTTCCAAAGACACTCAGCTATCCATGCTATCCAGCACCAACTGAAGAGGGCTACAGTTCATGTCAAATGTTTCAGGTCACACATTGTACAGACTGCATGTGACTGTCTTGGGACTGAGTGACTCTCTGTCCCACAAGCCCCTTCTCTACAGACAGGGCAAAAGTCGAGCCCTGTCTTCCTCAGCTCTGAGTCTCAGATATGTTTTATCTCTCCACTGAGACCCACTCAGTGCACAGGACATGGGGCTCCAAAGAGGGGATTTGCAGCTACCAAGGCAGGCAGTAGGTCACTGTCTGGCTGGGAGACATGACTCACACATGACACAATTGAGAGCAGGGATGCCATTAGTCAGAGCAGGAGCCTGCCAGCCTGTCTTGAGAGGCTCTCCTTTGTGGCAGGCTGCAGAACCCATAGTCTCTACAGCCCAGCAAAGAGAGGGAGAGAAGGCAGTTGGGCTGGGAAGCTTTGGCCTGGGAGCTGGGAGACCTACGCTTGAGTTAGACAGTTCTGCCTGTCACAGGCTTCATGTTCAGCATAGTGGCGGGGGATAATTATCCCTCCCCACTCCTTTTAGGGAACACTGGCACTTTTTGGAAGTATATGGGTGTCCTGAGAGAAAATGAAGGAAGGGGATGGACTCAGAAGTACAAGGGTCAGGACCAAAAATTCTGTAGAAGAGGAGGGAAGGAAAGGAGGAGGGGAAGGAAGGGAAGCAAAGGAGACAGGGAGAAGTAGCAGAGGGGGAACCTTGGCTAAGGAGACTTGGGGGACCCAGGCCCAATGTCAGTCCTTACGGGAATTAGAACAGGACAGTATAGATAGCATCAGGCTGTTACTAGGAAAGGAGGAGGCATCTGGTCCCTTGAATCTCCCAGGTAGACCAGAGGCAGGCTGCCAGAGCTAGCATCTCTGACCCAACACCTAGAGGGAGGACCTGAAGAGACACCTCCCCCAGGTCATGGCTGTCCCAGATGGGACTCAGAAAGCCCACTTCATGCCATCAGACGCTGCCTATTTAGAAAAGCCATCACACCAGTAGGTATGTCTCAACCCCTGTGCTCATGCAACAAGGGCTCGTGCTCAGCTTTCCAGCAGAGGCTAAACTGTCTGACCTGTGTGCAGAGGCACTTCTGGCCAAGGCCTCATGGGCAGAGAGCCCTTCTGTTACCCCTCCCAGCATTCCTAGCACGAGTCACACCCACACAGTCAGCGCGCTTTTGCTCACACGGTTCCACACACTTCCCGCTCTCACCCCCCCCCCCACAGTTCGAGTCCCACCTCCTACACGAAGATGCCCGAGACTGTTCACAGCCATTCTCAGCAAGTTGCATTCACTATTTCATTCACACCTGTGAGGCGAGAGCTGGCATCCCCGTCCACCACATAAGGAAACTGGGCCACCCAGACCGAAGCAGCTACCCTAACAGAGACTGGTGAAGAATGAGGCTGGGATGTATACCCTGTGGGGTGCTGCCTGTCGGTGACTGTCCTCTAATCAGGAGGCCACCGGAGCATGGACAGGAGTTATTCCTGCCCCTTCTAGTTTGAGGGACAGAATCACCTCACATTGTGGCAGGCCTTGGTGCTGGTCTTCCTCCTTCCTGATCCACAAGCCTCCCAGCTAGATGTCAAAGGTGTATGGCTTAATGTGTACCTCCACATAGATTAGGTAGGTCTCATAGTGACTGGTGCCAGTAGCCATTAAGTGGCTCCTTTGCAGAGTATACCCCTCCTGCCAACACTGGTCCACTGTAAGACCATGTTTGTTCCCAAGAGCCTGACTCACTGAAAGGCCCTATAGCTAAGGTCAAGGAGTCTTAAGAGGAGAAGGTGATCCAAAAACAGGGAGAAATAATTCTCTCTCTGCCCTAACATCTTCCTGAAGCATCCCTCCAAGTGTAGAGTGGTCCCTATATTCCCCTGGGAAGAAGATTTCAAAACCTGGGGGTGTTCCTGGAGGTCTGGCTTCTCCGGTGACCATCCAGAATGAATGGAACATAATCAAGGCCACTGCCCTGATCACTACCCTGACCACACCCAGACACAGAACCTTGGGCCTCTGTTCTGAAAAACTTTAAGGGATCTTCTCACTAAAGCATACACCTTGAAAGAGCAGGGGTTTGGGCGGTTTCTCCCACCTTCCAGGAAATCATTAAGTCCCTTCTGACCTCACACCTGTTTACACCTTGGCCCTGTTCAAACTCCCATAAGGCTTGAGCAGGACTTAATAAGAGATTCCTGGAGGGCCAGATACTTCAACTTTCTCTCCCCTTCCCCTTCAACTAATACCAGTGGCTTCCTGAGTTCTAGAAAGACTAACACTCATCCCTGATACATCTTTCTTGATTTATATGCACAAAATTACTTCTGGAATAATTTTAAAGAAAATGTAGTTTCATGCCTAAGAGAGATAAATTTATACAATCAAGCAGTAGAACTAGCATTAGCAGTAGGCTGGGCATTCTGTAGCATCACTGAACTTAACAGGGTGATAGACCCTGCCTTAGGTGTTGAGCGGACAAAGAATAGTCAGCAATGAAGGAAGATGATCTCTCCACCTCATGAGCTTTGCCACTGATCCTCATACCACAGTGACATCAAAGAAAACCAGCCATCTTTCCCACGTTGTTCCCTGAAGTGCCTCTACTACACACTTGCACTGAAAAACTCAAGGCTGCATGAAGCATCAGCTGAATGCTCCAAAAGGAATTGTGAAGCACACCAAGCTCTGCTCAGACAAAAAACCCTGGTCCTCCAGGGACTGCATGCTGGCTGACAAGAGACACTCACTGAGTTGAGACTCTGTGAGCCACGGGCCTGTCCTTTGGTTTCTCTGATCATTTGCTTCTCCTAAAAGCTTCAGCGCTGGCCTTTACTTTTATCTGAGCAGTGACACACAGTATTTTTATTATCCTCAGCAACTCTGTGACTCAGGTTATCTTGGAAATGAGGAAAATGTAAGAGGCCACATAACTTGACATAGGTCATAAGGAGTAGGAGGAACGGGCCCAGATCCATTCTTCTCTATTCTTCTTCAGTGATCTTTCCAGGGCTGGATCAGGTGGCCCCCAAGTCACCATCATTTTGAAAATGCTAAGACTTAATAGAATTGAGGTTGGAGTGCACACATTGTCCAGATTCATCAAGATCCTGTAGATACAATTGGAGACTCAGAGGGGTTGGGCTGTCCCTAAGAATGCAGAGCCATTGGGAAGGCAAGCACCAAGAGAGAGCAGTGCAGAGGTGCTGAATGCTCATAGTTTATGATGGCATGTAAGTCAGACCTGCCTGTACTTGACCAAGGTTGAAACTTCCTTGTTGCATAGTAATTAGATTTTTAGACAGTGTTCCCCCTTTGGTTTATTTATCTAACGGTAATTACTGCCTGCCAAGCTCTGTAGTGGGACTGTTAGCTTCCCAATCACATGGGTTATAAGCTCGTCGGGGAAGACAGGAGTTAAAAGATACAGTGAGGGCCATTTTTGTCTTGCAAGATAGGCAGGTGTCTGTGATGCCCCTCAGTGTATTTTCAGGCACACTAAGGGAGTAGGCAGACACTAGCCTTTGATCTGAAGGTCAAGAGCGATCATTTAGGGGCTCCTAATTGTCCTTCGAGTCAGTAAGCCATCAACCACATGACATAGTGTGAATAGGTAGTATGTCTTAACCCATGGGCCACGACTCTGAGTGTTCTTTGCAAGGAAGCTTTACTGCCCAGAGGATGTAAAAACAGCTAAAGTGTGTTTGCATAGGGTTGGTGGCCAGGAGGTGGGAAGACTGGGACTCTGCAGCCCCAGAAAACACAGAAGATGTAAGCTTATCTTATTGGCTCTGTTTTAAGAAATGGCTTTTTTTCCCCTCCCTTCTTCCTTCTCCCTCTTCCTCTCTCTCCTTTCCTTCTTTCTTTCCTTCCTTCCTTTTCTTCTGTTGTTTTTAAGGAGAATTCATCACTCTTCTTTTTCTCTTTTTCTTTCCTTTCTATCTTCATTTCTTATCCCCCTTCTCCTTCACTTCCTTCTCCACATGTATTCCTTTCCCCTCCCTTCCTTTTTGTTCAGATCCCCAGGGAGACACTGTCACGCCCTAGAATTTTCAGCTGCCATGCTCTGAGCTTTCCTGATTGCAGCACTGCACTTCCATCCCCACAGCACAAAGAGGCTACAACAGGGCTTTGTGAGTTAAGGAGAGAGGCCACAACTCCATCAAACAGTCTTATACATACTGGAACCCTCCAGCCCCTCAGCATCCTGAAGGCCAGCCCTGGATTTGAGGCAGAAGACGGAGGACCCTCCCATGCTAGCTAAGCAGCATATACCAGAATTCCCTGAGTGCTCTTTTAAAAGATGAAGTCTGCCCCAGTCCCAGAATTCTGCCTCAAATTGTCTGGGGTAGAGCCCAATCGTGTCTTTTACAAGAACCTGACTTGGTGAGGTGCAGCAGGGTACCAAATTACTCTGGAGAATTGCAGTCCAGGCAGATACAACCCTTATGTGAAGATAGTTAAGCTAATGGATGGAGACTTTTGGGATGGAGGGCTAGAGAGGCTCTCCAAATAAAGCAATGAAGCTTTAGTCTGCCGGAGAACAGTCTGTGGGGGTCACCAGAGGATGAACAATTTAAAACATCAGAAATGTATCTGAGTGTTACTTCAGGAGGCAGGTAATATGCTGGATGGATGGACAGATAGCATCAAATAATCCCAGAAGGTCACTGGACTATGCACCGCTCTGATGTCTTAGAAGTCTGTGACTTTATTGGGGCAGAACTGAAACACACCCTGGCTATAACTCCTTTTCACTCTGGGCTGCCCTTCCATATTCTGAAAGAGACTAAACAGGCACATCCTCTCCCTGCCCCACCCCAGGCCCAACATTCAGAAAAGAGTTAAATGACAGAGCCTCGTACTCCTGTATAAATTAATAATTGATTCAGTAACAAATCACTAATATTGCAGGAGTCGTGGTGAATAAGATAATGAATGTGTTCTGTCCAGGGAGTGTCGTGTTGTGAGGACTCAGCTGAAATTATTCATCAGTGGCTACCTTCCCCATCTCCACCGCTGCTGGGTTAGCTCCTCCTTTTAATCTTCCCGACCTGTCACATTCGATGGTGAAACTCCTCAGACTCCATATACAGCACAATATTAAGGGAGAAACACGAAAGCATCACGATTAATTCCAGTAGGTAAGGGGAATAGTGCCTCAGGACACTCTTCTGCTCCCCAAGAGGCTGACAAACAGTTTTCCAGCTGGGCTCCTTATCCTACCACTGGGAAGAGAACAACAGATTGAGAAGTCAAGAAACATGGGTTGTGATCCCCATCTCGCCACAAATGCTTCCTGCTTTTCTCTTAGAGGTGATATGAAAATTACGAGGTGACAGGAAAAAAGGAATTTTATCAAATAGCTGGGTTAGATTCATTTTACATCCCCCCTAAGTCATAGAACTTTAGCCTTGTTAGGTGCTCATGGTTCTAAACATGTCTTTCACACACACACCCATCACTGGGAACCCCCTGTCCTTCCACTCTCTGTCTCCTTCCTTCTCCATCAGACTCATCTGACCTCTTGGTGTGAATTCAATAACCAACTACTTCATGACAACTTTCCTGACCCTGCCTATCAGATATGGCCTTTCTTCCTCTGTGCTGGATGGATGGATGGGATGGATGGATGGATGGATGGATGGATGGATGGGTAGATGGATGGGTGGATGGATAGATAGATGGCTAGATGGATGGATGGATGGGTGGATGGATGGATGGGTGGATGGATGGATGGATGGATGGATGGGTGGGTGGATGGATGGATGGGGGTGGATGGATGGATGGATGGATAGATTGGTAGATGGATGATGGGTGGATAGATGAGTGGATGGATGGATAGATAGGTGGATGATAGATGGGTAGGTGGATGGATGGATGGATGGGTGGATGATGGATGGATGGATGGATGGATGGATGGATGGGTGGATGGGTGGATGAATGAATGAATGGGTAAGTAAATGAACAGAAAGAGAAGTGGGAGAATACGAAATTGAAGGCTGAAGAGGTGGCTAGGAATTAAGAGCACCTGCTGCTCTTGCAGGCAACCCAGGGTTCAGTTTCCAGCACCTACATCAGGCAACTCTAACAGCTCTAACTAGGGTTCCTGGGAATTTATCGCCCTCTTCTGGCCTGCTTAGGCATCTTCAGTCACTTGCATGGCACACATGCACACATGCAGGAGCAAATACCTACACATAAAATAAAAGTTCTAAAGTCCTTTAAAAGATAAGAAGCAAACCACGTGTGGTGGTGCATGTCCTTAGTTTCAACACTAGGGAAGCAGAGGCAGGCAGATGTTCAGGGACAGCCTGGTCTACAGAATGAGTTCCACAACGTCCACAGCTACATGGAGAAACCCTGTCTTTAAACAAACAAACAAACAAACAAAAAAAGTACATAAAATAAAAATAAAATTGAAACTGACCACCTACTGTTTTCAATCAGTGATTAAATGGCTGTGGAGTCCTGTCATAATTTGGTTTTATCTCTGCTGTACCAGACTGTAGAGCCAAAGTGTCAATGATATGACGGAGGCTGTGCTTAGAGCAGAGTGACAGCGATGAGACTGGACTGAAAATCAGAGCCCATGACATCACAGCTCACAGACCCTTCAGATGGGCCTTTTGGGGACCTCCCACCAAGGGCCAGTGGTTGTTGACCACACAACTGGCTGGAGGCAGGACCCACTCTCCCATCTTAAGACTGTTCTTCCTTCACACCAGAGGACAGCACACAGGAGGAAGATGACAAGGCCCTAGGTTCTACAAGGCTGAGAGACTTCACTTGGAAAGAAAACACTGTTCAAAGGGTCAGAGCTGGGTTTGCCCAGGGGTAGCGTAGGAGGGGACCTTCGCTTGTGATCCAGATGCCTTCAACCAACTGGGAAATTTCCCACAATTGATCTATAACTCCTAGATTAAAAAGAGACCCAAGAACAGATGTCCCAGGATCAGCGGTTATAGAGTAGCAAGAGTAAGGGTTGGCCGGTTTCCCCCATTGTGTCTACCTCCCTGGGCTCTCTGTCCAAATAGTCCCGAATCAAATCAACTCTTTCCCACACAAAAGCTTACCCAGCCTTCACTACAGAACTGCAGAGAACATATTGGTGCTGTTCCCCCCTGGTGCACACAGATGCTTGTGAGCACAGGTGAACACATCCACAGATGCCCACACCCGTGCAGAGACACTCCACATAAGACACACGAGCACATGAAGACAACAGGCATGAGGCAACACACATGCTCATCCAAGCCTTCGTTCTGAGTAAGTTATTAAAAATGTAGACATCGCTGGCTCCCAGGGTCAATATGTTGTTTTTAAATTTAAACATGAATTTCCATTTCATTGAGCCTCCAGGGCTAACAAGATGCGCTGTGACAGGAGCAGCTAGCTGGAAAAGGCATGATTGAAGAGCCAGCCAATAATGTGTGTGCACAGCCTGGGTGGGGAGGGGAGCCCCCTTGCTCAGCCCCCCGTAGCCTGGTGGGAGTTTCAGGCAGGCAACACGAAGAGGGTCAGTCCTTCCACTAACCCTCCTCACAACTGACCCAGTTGACTAGCCCACATTTCCCAATCTGAGAAAGCAAACTGAGCTCCAGCAGTAAAATCACCAGCTCATCCACCCACGCATCCACACATCCCCTATTCGATGAAAAGCAACACCTGGGGGACGATGGCAAGGAGGAAGTGCTGCCCCTGTACCAGGGGCAATTCTGATTAGAATAAAATATGTGTCTCTGAACACTTACTGAGGAGGCCCTTTGCATCCTCAGACAGTGGCAGGCGCCTGCTTTATGACCTGCCGTAAGCTATCTCACCCCCATGAGTTGTAACTTCTATTACACAAAGCATCATATCTGTCTTGTCCAGAGTGAGCCCTGGGCGCCTAGCTGCTGTGGGTATTCACTGAACACTGGGGAACTTGACTGGGACTGAAGTTAGAAGACACACACAGAGGTTTTGTTTACTGACTGGAAGCTATATAGGTAGTTCACTGACACAGAGAAAGAAGAAATGAACTCTGTGCAAAGAAGTGGTCCTTAGGCCAGACCTTGTGGTGCACGCATATCATCCAGCACTTTAGAAGCAAGGGCAAGAGGATTCCTGCAAGCTTGAGGCTAGCCTAAGCTACATGGTGAAAGCTTGTTTCAAAAACAATTCTAAATGCCAACCAGTAACTAAACTTCTTCACTTATCAACAGGGTAGCGGGTGGAGGCAACAGTGACCCCACCTTAGACAAGTGGCCCAGACTTCTAGAGACAGCATGGCTAAAGCTCCAGTGACACTGTTCCCTATACTTTGAACATACATGTATGTGTACTCACACAGGTGTCCATGGAACCAAGAATCACTGACTAACAAGGTATCAGGACCTGGCAGCCTCACGCAGCCTCACCAAGGCACACACGATCATCTTTTCCCTCCTCTTCTACACTTCCTAACTCAGAATAAAATCAGCGCTTAACAGTTGGACCCTTTGGTTTCTGTCCCTGGGAGAGAATAGCATCCCTTCTCTCAGAGGCTCATGGGAACCCTGGAGGAAGCAGAATTCCAGAATGACAGCACTCCTGCTGGCTAAGGGCAGTCCTCAGAACCCGTGCTGAAAATGTCTTGGGCCACACCCACCTCATGGCACAGTATGATCAGGGATGCCCACTCGAAGATGCGTGCCAGTCGCCATTCATGGTAGCCTGAGGGACTGGCAGCACCAGATGTGGATGGGTAACTGAGCAGGGACTGCCACTGGCATGCAGGCCCAGATGTTTAATATATTAAGGAATGGAGGCCTGGGCCTCTGGCCCTTTAAACATTCATTTAAAGTCTTGCTTCTCAAGCAAGTCAGCAGAGGCATCAGCCAAAAAGGCACAGTCTCCTTTCCTTGTCTTTAGAAGGAAGAGAAAGAAGGAGACAGGGTAGAGATAGATTTATTGGGGCTAGAACTCGAGACAGGACTGTGTAAACTGGAGCTTTAAAGGAGGCTGGGTAGGAGGATGAGGGGGAGCAGGGGGAACTGGGAGATGAAGGGGGAAAGGGGAGAAGGGAAAGTGGGGAAGATGGGGAACAGGAGGAGTGTGGGGAGCAGGGGGAGTACAGGGAACAGGGGGAGCATGAGGAGCAGGGGGAGCACAGGGAGCAGGGGGAGGAGGGGTCCATACTCATTTTCTCTCATATCCTCTTTCTGTCCTTTACACGTGATGCTTTCCCAAGAACCTGAGACATAGCTAGTTGCAACTGTCTTGTCAACACTTGGAAACCACCTGCAATGTAAGCCAACTCAAGTTAGAGTGAAAATGGCTCTCAGGCTTCATCCAGTGGGCATGTGTGGCCCTGAGCACTGTATGCTAAGGGTT
Organism: Mastomys natalensis; assembly: GCA_021653895.1. Classification (NCBI taxonomy): domain Eukaryota; kingdom Metazoa; phylum Chordata; class Mammalia; order Rodentia; family Muridae; genus Mastomys; species Mastomys natalensis. Next base: position 144,200 of record JAJTUV010001385.1, read on the forward strand.
ATTTTGTACAGCAAGTTCTGCCTGTGCTGTCCAGAGGATACCTAGTCCTGGCCAGGGTTGGGCAAGAGCCAATCTGTAATTCCCTCCTGCTCTCTCTTGGAGTGGCCCTGGGTGGAGATGGGAAGGACAGAAGGACACTGAGCCCAGACTCTATCCATCTTTCTGTACCTTCCCAAGGTTTTCCTGGCCCTTCTTGGATGTAACCTCCACCCCAGAAATTTCTTTTGGGAACGAAGGTCTGACTGACCTAGGGTCTACCCAGTCTATTACAAAGGCCAGATTCAAGAAAGACAAGAGTTCAGCTAAGTGTGAAGAGCTTGCTGACAGCAGGAGTGTCCCACCATGTGGCAGCTTCCTGTGAAGGGACCATCTGTCTTCCCTGAAGCATCCTAGAGGGGACTACAATGTCCACAAGATCCCTCCCAGCTCTGACACTCTGTGAGTCACCTCTAGGACCCAGTTGGCCTCTCTATGGGAACTAGTGCCTCCTGGTGGGAGGGAACCTTCTCACAGCCTGCCCCTGGCTCTAGTTCTCAGGGCAGCTAACAGTGTGAGAGGCGGCAACCTTGCTCACTGTGTTGGTCCAGTCCTCTAAAAGAGCCACTGGGAAAGTGTTTGTTCATGTGGGAAATCACATCACTGGGGAGAGTCGCATTTCCCAGCGATGAGCTATGTAGGTCAGGCTCTGGTTGCTTCCACATGACCGACCTCTGGACAAGTGAGAAGAGTAAGCAGGCTGAGATTCTGCCCACACTCCCTTGCCTTCACTCATAATCACTAAGTCAGTCCATAGGGCCTGGAGCCTGGGTCCAGGAGAGCCCACAGAGAGTCCCCCAGACTCCCTGTCTGCTGGCTAAAAAACAGTGATCCATAAAGGATCTGGCTTGCGGCTTCCAAATGCCAGGGCTGGAGTGGGTCGTCTCACAAAGATCCCTCGTATAAACCACAGGACATGATGCTGTGAGGGTCTTGTGCTAGGAAGGGAATAAACAGAGTGGGACTGACAATCCAGAAGCTTCAGCCCCATGGCTCACAGACAGTGACATAGGAGTGCCTACTTGGTCTCACTCTCCCTTCTATGAGAATAACCATGACACCTCTTGGTAGAATCAAAGGCAGGGGTTAGCATTGTATCCCTGAAACAGGGCCTGATATACAACTGGGCCTCAGATTTGGAAAAGAGATAAGAGAAGGGAGCTAGAGATTGGGCCATTCCAGTCTATCTCGAAGTCAAGGAACTGAGAAGAGTGAGAAGAGGGTGTGAGGCTGCTTGCTCTTCCAGCCTGTGTGGCATCTCCAAGCCCCTCCTCTCATCAAATCCCCCAAAACGAAGACAAGCCATCCTGACTTTTTCATGACAAAGGCGAAGGAAACCAGGATCAAGATTCCTGCACACTGGGAAGTTGGGTGCATGCCTGCCGCCTTGTAGTTCTTTGAAAGAGATGGTTCCTATCTTCTTAATACAAGGCATGGGCTTCAGCTCCACAAAGGGATAGGATGCATGGAATAGGATTTCCACAAGCCTCTCATTTTGTTTATTTTCTTGTTGTAAGACAGAATCTTCCACTGGCTATATAATTCAGGTCCAGTCTGCCTTGAACTTACAAACTCATCCTGCCTCAGCCTCCCAAGTGCTAGGATTACAGATGCACGCTACCATGTTCAGCTAACAGCCATGCTTGCTAATGGGAGGGGTGGTCTGTAGGAGCTGGCTCTCTCATAGACAGTCCTTAGCATGGGAGAAAGGAGAGGAGCGGAGTAGAGAAGAGGCGAGGTAGGCGGGTGAAGTCCCAGAAAGCAGGTCTTTCCCCTATTCTCCTCCTAACCTGCAGCTGCATCCGTGCCGAGTCACATCACTGATCCTCTGCACAGGGCCACGTTTCAGTACACATGGCATGTGTCTTTTTAAAAATCCTTTTTTTTTTAATATAAAAATATTCTGCAGTACAGAGCATATCTGATTTAAAAAGGGAAATGTTGCCTGAAAAATGTGCCCCCCAAATTGAGCTAATGGGGATCTCATTCATTATTTCATCTCCTGCTTATCAGAACAGGACCAAACTGAAATCTAATATAGCATGTGCATAGTGTTGTCCTGGAGAGTAGACAGAAGGCAGGGAACAGGGGTGGGGCTGGGGGGAGAGACAGATCAAGTCTTGTACTTTTGCTTCATATATTAAACCAGGCTGCAGGCTCTGAACAATATTAATAATCGTAGTAGACCTGAGGATTCCATACAGAGAGAGAGAGAGAAGGAGAGAGAGAGAGAGAGAGAGAGAGAGAGACTCACATACATATACACACATACATACCTAATAACTATTCTCATTCCTTACACTGTGATTCATAAACTGTCCCATAGCTGGACTTTATTAAACACAAATGAAATGTTTCTCCGTCACAGCAGCCCAGGAAGTGAAAGGGGCCAAGGAATGGCCATGTGGATACTGTGTCTTGCTCACTTACATGGCTCTGGCTAAACCTACCTCATTCTTCAAAAGTCTTGGCAGGAGCTGGAGCAAGCACCCAGTGACAGTCTCCCTAAAGTGAAATCGGTGCATGGGAACGAGTGGCATCTTTGACTAGCACCTCCCATGTGCCCAGGTCAGTGTATATTGGTGCCTCGAATCCTCATAGCAACTCTGAAAATAGTAACACCATCCTCGACTTACACAGGAGGAAACTGAGGTACAAAGGCGCAAGGAAACTAGCCCAGGTTCAAAATTATACTAAGCAGCAAATCTACTCCACCGACTAACTCGTTCTCCTTTATAGCTAGACTCTGCTGCTTTCTTAAAATATTGTAAAAATAAACCCCACATTTCAGGCATGTGTGGACGGTGGGGTGGTGATAAATGCATGGAAGCCCTCTCAGCTTATCTTTTGTTCAAGATCATTTCTATCCCTTTCTATCCCATAAGGCCCTTCTGTCCCATGAGGCCCCCTTAAGGCCCTGACTCAACCATTTCTGCACCTCTGTGCCTCTAACTCCCCCTCACCCTTGCCCTACTCCCCTGCCCTCTTGCCCTAACTCCCCACCCTGCACCTCTGTGCCCCTAACTCCCCCACCCGCACCTCTCTGCCCTAATTCCCTAACCCTGCACCTCTCTGCCCCTAACTCCCCCACCCTGGCCTTCTTATGAAAGTCCACCTCTTTTTCTTCCATTCTCTCAGTCCATCTGCTCAATGCAAGTCCTACAGGACCAGACTCTCTAAGGGCCGTGTTGCATGCAACATTCGCCGGTGCTCTTTATTATTATCCCTCCTCCATGCTAGAAAATATTCTCTTGGGCCAGCAAGATACCACAGAAGGCAAGGATATTTGACCACAGGATGGAGTCTGAGTTGCTAAAAGTCACATCGTAGGAGAGAGAACCAACTCTTACAAGTTATCCTCTGACTTCTGCACAGTGTGCACGCACACACACACACACACACACACACACACACACACACCCAGCACACAAAATAAATAAATGTAAAAAAGAAGAAGAAAGAAAATACTTTCTTCTTTTAACAGGTTCTGCAGCCTTGGTATCCATCAGGCCAATTGTTCTCAGCAGATGCCCACTTTCTGAGTTCCCCATCAGCACAGAACTGATTGTGTAGGTTCCTGGCAGTTATGCTATTTGAGTTCCTAGGTAGCCATCCTCCCTCCTTATAAGGGTCAGACTAGAGCAGAGTAACAGAGGCATATGTGGGCAATGAAGGATTCTTTTTTTTTTTAAGCAGTGCTCTGGGACATGTGTCCCTCCTCCCCACAGTCCCACAGCCCAATCCAGATTAACACGGGGTGACGGCAGGGAGAGGGCTCCTGAGGACCAGATGAGATGAGCACCGTCATCTCTTCCCTAACTTCTTCCCTTCCTCCATTGACAGCCAGGGATGGCTTTTCTTTACTCCTCATCTCTGTAATTCAGTTTGAGCTGAAAGGGAGTTTAAAAAAAAAAAAAATGGAGCAGGCCACCAAGCAGCCTACAAAACAAGTCAGCCAGGCAGTTTCTCCTGCAGACCCACGCCTTATATCTTCGGTGACAAAAAGATTTATAGCAATTTTTTATTAAAAAAGAGAGAGTGTGTGCACTGTGGATAATCAGATCTGAGACGCAGGAATGGAAGCGTGGGGGTGTTGGACATGTAAGTTATTTTAAAATATACGCTAGGTGCCTGATGAATTCCTCCGCTCCCTGCTGGAGGGGCCAGCTCTCCCCTTCCCCTGGAGTCTGCCCTAAAGTGATGGAATTGATGTGTAAAAGGGAAAGACAGGATACAGACTAAGAAGGCAAGACCATCTATTGCAGCATTTTTTTTCCAGGCAATATCTCTCAAACACCATCCCAGGCCACCGTCCTTTTCTTCAACAGGTAGAAAGGGGGCACCTGCTACCTGCTAAAGGGCAGGATGGAGCCAGAAGCTCTCAAGACCATCACAAGACCAGATATCTTAAGACCATCTTAAGACATATCCCTGTAAGGGACCTCTCCCTACTATAAGCTTTAGCCTTGTTTTTACAAATGAAGTACATGCAGGAGGGGCTGGGGAAATAACTTAGTAGAGTGTCCACCTTGCATATATAATGCCCTGGGTTCAATCCTCAGCCATGCATAAACACGGTGTGGTAGCATGTAGCTGTGATTTTAGCATGTTGGAGGTGAAGGCAGGAGGATCAGATCAGCTCTTCCTTGGCTATATTTGGTAAGTTTAAGGACAGCCAGGGATATATGATACATTGTCTCAAAAAACAGGGTGGGGGTTGCTGGAGAGATGGCTCAGAGGTTAAGAGCACCGACTGCTCTTCCAGAGGTTCTGAGTTCAATTTCTAGCAACCACATGGTGGCTCACAACCATCTGTAATGGGATCTGGTGCCCTCTTCTGGTGTGTCTGAAGACATTGACAATGTGTGTGTGTGTGTGTGTGTGTGTGTGTGTGTGTGTGTGTGTGTGTGTGTACACAATGTTTTTTTAGGGGCAGATCAATGATGCTGGTACAGATAAAGGTCCTTTGCTGGCCTCAGTGACAAGGCATATGTGCTTCTAGTGTTAAGCTTACATCTACTTACCTCTAGTCCTTTAAACCTTTTTCACCTCCCGGGTCCCAGCACAGAGCCCCATTCATGGGAAAGAGAGAGGCATAAGCTTGCCCATCACTGCAACTAGGCAGGCCTGCGCATAGTTGGGCAAGCAGAGATGTGGTATGCTGAGGCATCCTCTTCCTCACATGGTGACCTAATGCCATGGGACCTACAGACAACACTATCAACTGCCGGGAAAGACGTTCACAATTAGTGAAAATGGCAGGACTTGATGTGGAAGACATGTCCAGAGAACACATTCTAGCAGCAAAGGGTGTTGGGAAGGTGTGAAGTCACCCAACTCAGAGCAAGGAGTGGCCTTACAGAGAAAGAGGAATTTAGTGGTTGGAGCAGAATTAGTGGCAACTGCAGGCTGGAAGAAACATGGTACAAGGCATAGACAGTGCAGAAATCCAAAGTGAGGTGCACCGGACCGGGAATGGGCCACTACAGTAGACTGGCGCCAGGACACTCGCAGGCTGGAGTCTTCCCAGACTCACGGATGACACTGAGATGGCCCCACCTTTTTTCCTGACCTTAACTGTAAGGTCTGGACTCCTCATTTGAGCTCTAAGGACTTTCTGGAGACTCCTGAATCCTCTGAGCTAAGTTTATTAAGAATGAGATTCTGAGGCAAGAAAAGAGTCATGTCCAGGTATAGGCAGTGTACAGGAGTACAGCTCCAGTGGGAACAAGAGGGCCCTGGCCACAAATGGCCCACATCTCCGTCCCTCGGTCCCACTCCACCAATTCAATAATCTGAAAATTAACCTAAATACGTCCAGAGCTGCCTCATGCAAGGAAGTCCCAGATTTTGAACACAAGGGTTCTCGTCTCTGGGGTGTGGCATCGAGACTCAGCAGCCTCCTAAGAGATAGATCTTCAGGCTTCCCATTGCACTACACTAATAAGCCCACCACAGGCAGCATCAGGACTGGGTGGGTGACTCCTCTGTACACTGCAGACACTTGCTGTGAGGTCTCGAAGTGATGATGTCTTAGTTGTAACATGGAGTTAGTTCATAATAGCTGTTCGTGGGCGACTGTTGGAAGGAGAAAGTAAGATGAGGTAGTCCTGGGTTAATCTATGAATGACAGTCCAAGATCCCACCTCAGGTGAAAGCTATTGGCTCTCAGCCACCCCAGCTGCCTGGTTAGGACTCTGCCTCCTAGACAGATGGCCCCATAGCAGGGGGCAAGGCCAGGACAAGGCCAGCCATCAGCACCTAGACTGAGGGCCTCCAAGAGTAGGCCAGACCTGGGTGAGTCTGTGTACCACAGTCATCTCAGAACAAGAACTGTTTCTTAAGAGCAGCCTGGTCCAGAAGGTCTGTGTATCTCTGTCTCTTCTGCAGTATCCATCTGTCCTTCTGTCTCAAAAACCTCAGTCCTTCACACTGATGGAAATGCTGACACCTGTCACTCATGCTGACAGAGCAAGCCTTCAGCCAAGTTAGAGCACACACAATAGAACACACACCTGTATTGTCACACCCTGTCACAATACACACACACACTCACATGCGTACGCACACATACAGAACCTGACTTCCCTGAACCTCATCACACACCGGAACACAGTCCTCTTATCCAATGGAGTCACCTGCCAGTGCCTCTACACTAGCAAACTGCCCCCAAGCCCTCCTTGAGGGCTTTACTGAACTGGGGGAAGGGGGCTGTGAGCAGCGGAGTGGCCTTGCTTTCTCGCCTTCACAGAGGGTGACTCCTGGCGTTATTTTTAAACATTCCCCTCATTTGCTAAATGAGGCTTTCCACTCAGGCTTCTTTGAAGCGGCTGCTCCTCTCCCGGCGGGGGGTGGGGAGGCAGTGACCTGGCAGATGCTTAAGAAATTATGGGTGAAATTTGCTGACTCAGGCCCCAATTATTTGCTGTCCCAGGACTGTATTTAGTCTTGTAAGTGCTTTGGGCTGGCTCACCCCTTCCTTCTCTGACACCCCCTCCTCTTTCTTCCCTGTCTTCTTTTCTCTCTACTTTTTTCCTCACTCTGCTGTTTGATCCCCAAGCACTGCCACTGCTCTCCCTTGGCTGAGCACAATCCAGCCACTTCTGTCCTGCATTTCACCAGCCTGCCCCAAGAGGGAAAAGAAACCACACAGTGAATCAATTTCCCAAGGGCCCCCATAAGCATTAAGACCTGATACATGTAGGATGGGTGGTTCCCATAAAGCCCCAGAAGGTCCTACAGAAGAGGAAGAGCTTGACCTAAGCCTGAAGGAGACCTTGAGTTTGGTTTGTGGTAGGAGAGCTCTTGGCTGGCAAAAGCTCCAGGTAATTCTAAAGACATACTAAACTCAACAAGGCGGGATGGCAGGACTTTTGTACAAGAAGAAAGGAAATTATCTTTTCATTTACTATTTCATTTGTGTTGGGGATTTGCATACATGTGGGTGTCTGAGGACAACTTGCAGGAGTTTGCAGGGATAAAAATCAGGTTGTCACCAGCGAGCCATCATCTTGAAGCTCTGAAGGTCTCCTTGGTTTGAACTTATCTTTATTCTTTTCCTTGTCGTCTCCTTCCTCACCCGTTCCACATCCAGACCTTGGCCCTTTGCCAAAGGAAACGACAAAGAGCTTCTACTGCCGCCGACCCCCACGTCCACTAGCCATCTGCCTTCTTGGAGCTGGATGGACTGGGAAAGAGAGGAAGAGGGGATCCCACTAGGACTGCAGGAGAGGAAAGCAGGATTCATATGGAGGGCAGCGGGGAGTGGCAAGGACAGTCAGTGCTTGGGGGGACCCTTCTGATCCCCTAGGCCCGGAAGGAGAGATGTCACGTCTATGGAGACAGAGAACCAGTATACACTCTAGACAGGAGCTTAAAAGACACATTTAGAAGCAGGATCCTTGGGGCCCAGACGCTTCTTCCCCCACGTGGGCAACCTTAAAGACGGATAGTAATTAAACTTGAATGCAAATTGAAATGGTTCAAACCAAACACTTAAGAGACTCACCTCAGTGCCTCCTTGCTCATTCCCTCCTGATCGCTTGTTTCACAGCCTCAGCAGCAGAAGAAGCAGGTCTCTTCAGTTGGCCCGAGAACATACAAAAAAGAAAGGATGCTCAGAGATAATGGGGCCTGGAAAAGTACATTGATCTGTCCCAGGTGACCAGCAAATAGGCGGCACATTTGGAATTCTCTTTGAAGACCAGATTGAGCCAGGGAGATAGCTCAGTGGTAAGGTAGAGACCTAACAACCTGAGTTTAATCCCTGGGACCTAAGCAAAAATAGGAGAAAAACTGACTCCATAAAGTTGTCCTCTGGCCTATGTACATGTGTCATGCACCCACACATACTATGCACACATGCACAATAATAATAATAATAACAACAATAATAATGCCAGACAGTCCAAGGCAACAGTGAATTATGGCCAGGAACAACACAGCTAAACAGATGGTCTGGCCCCAGGCCTACTTATGGGCACTCTAGCCCAGGTCATGCCAAGTCAAGGCTGGAAACACTAGGTCTCTATCTCCTTTTTAGAATGAGAGACAGCCTCAAGATAATGAGAAACCCAATCTGTACATGTTGGGCAGCATAATGGCTAATTTTCATTGTCAACTTCACTAGATCTAGAGTCACCTAGGAGACACACATCTGGCTGCAGAGGGATGGCACACCCTGAATGTGAGTGTCACCATGCCATGAGCTGGAGCCTTGGACTAAATAAAAAAGGGAGAAAGAAGGGCCAGAGTAAACTCCTACTCCTCCCTTAAGCTGCTTTTGTCAAGGGTTTTCTCATAGGCACAACATAAGTGCATATTGGAGATAGATGGGCTAGATCTGAGAATAGTGTGACTGTGACATCCATCATCCCAGGGATCTCCAGGGTTGATTAGGCTGATCTAACTGGGTAGTCATGTGTTCCCTTCCTCTCTATTTGTTCCACATGCATCCCTCCCAGAACTGCCTGTCTGTCAAAGATGATGACCTTCTCGAATACAGGAGGACCATTGTTTGGTCACAGGTATGGGAGTAGTTACCCTCCTCTACTAGAATCTCTAAAGAAGCTGTTGAGATGGACTAGAGGCAGGGTTTCCTCCTCTTTCTCCTCACTCAAATACAAGACCATATTGAAGGATAGAAGGCTTTCCGAGCCCCCACTGATCCCTCCTGCATCTCGGTGCCATTGGGCGATAGACACTGCTTAGACTGGGTAGGATCTGTGGCTCACTAGCTAGAAACTACTAATAAGCTCCTGAATATCCTTGTATCTGAAGGACTGGTTCCTCCTGTTGTTCTGAGGACAAAATACAGAAATGCATGGCAGCCCCAAACCCCCATAACTTTACCAGGAGTTAATGCTAGTACACAGATGTGAGACCCCTTTCCATGTCCCTCCCCTACCCAGAGAGCTCATACTCTCTTCTATGATCCCAGTGCTGATCAAGAGGACAGGACAGGGCTTCCCTCATTAGTCACTGAGAGAATTCACCCATTGCTGCATGTGTCCACTGAAAACAAAGGTGGCCACCAGAGAGAAGGCAGGTGCAGAAAGCACAGCAAGGGCGAGCATGGCAAGCCCACTCTTGTCTTTTCTGAACAAAGCAGCACCATCCCCAAAGACAGCCACAGTCCAGCAGGGGTTCAGAAAAACCCGGACATCACAGTGTCCAATCAAGACCTTACCAAGCCTGGCTGCACACATTCAGAACCAGTAGACTTCTGTGAAGAAAGCCAAGGGGCTCCAGGGCCCCTGCCAGGCCTAGTGCTGTGTCAGAAAGGCCCAGGACCCACTGAGACCACGCTGTTCCAACCGTGCAACACAAATCAGCTGCCCTCGGCCCTGCCATTTGCCAGAACCAAATTCATGAGCCTCTGATAAATAATTCAGGCTTCTCCATCTGTGGAAAAGTTGGATTTGGCCTAATTTCTCTCATAAACAAAGAACATCATCTGCTCAGAACAGTCAAGTAGGCACCAGTCAAATGTTTCAAAAAATAGAGAGATTCCAGTGCACTGCAGCCATTCCAGGCCTGCGGTCCTGGAATCTGAGAAGCCCTTTTGAATCCTGCCAACAAGGTAGGCTAGGAACATGAAGCTGATATGAACAATTCGAGCTGGGTGTTTCTGTAAAGAGTCCATGTTTCGAGCACATTCATAAATACACCTAAAATGATCCTTCTCCTTTTCTTGAAGACAGCAGACTGATTTGTTTCTTTGTAGTAGTTTCTGGAAGAACATGAAGCAAGCAGCAAATACGTTTCTCTGGAGATGTTCTTGAGCCAAGGTATATCAGTCAGGGTTCCCCGAGAAAGAAAAAGAAGACAGAGAGGTGACAGACAATAGACAGGCAGACAGATAGATAGACAGACAAAACAGACAGACAGATATAGATAGATAGAGTTCAACTTTCATTTCCTGTTGCCATAAGAAAATACCATAAGCAAACACAACTTTCAGAGGGAAGGATTTATTTTATTTTAGAGTCTATTGTCCATCATTCAGGGAAGCCGAGAGAACAGTCCAAGGCAAAAACTTGGAGGTAGAAACTGAGGCAAAGAAACTGACCATGGAGAAGTGCTGCATGCTGTCCTGCTTTCTCTAGTTTGTTCAGTCACCCATCCTTCCCACAAAGCCTGGGCCCACTTGGTTAAGGTTGACCCTGCCCACAGTGCCCTGGACTCTCCCACATCAATAAGCCACCACGAAAGTGTTCCACAGACATGTTCACAAGCAAATCCAATGGTGGCAACTCCTTAGCTGATGTGTCCTCCTTGCAGGTATGTCTAGGTTGGTGTCAAGTTTACTAAAACTGTGACACACAGAGAGAAGAGATGAATGATAGATGATCTAATTGGTTTCAAAGAGTACACTAATGTTGACTGACATCCCTGACTTCTATGGGGCAGTCCATCAACCCAGAAAAGTATTAGCCACAAATTGATGCCATAATTGTCTTGAGGTATAATTTCCTCTTCCTAAGGGAAAACTCACTTTTGTGTTCCAAGTCTTTCAATGGATTAGATAAGGCCCACCTACATAATATAGAATGATCTCCTTTATTTGGAGTCAATAACTGTAGCTGTCAATTATAAATGTTGCTCTCATGCATGAAATTCCATCAGAGGACCACCTGGACCACCATTTGAGACTAACATTAAACACCTCGCCAGTTTGCCTTTGGTACATGCTATTCCCTGGAGATTCATTCTCCAGTCTAGCCTGATCCAGTAAGGCAGAGTATATGGAACAAGGGAAACTCCATAAAGAGTGTATTTGTGGACATTGATGACAATAGCTGAACTGGCTTGCTCAAGTTCACATAGCTGGCTGGATGGCAAGGGTCAACCCAAGTCAAAAACACAATGTTGTCACCTGTAGGTACTGTCACCCTGCCTTCCTGCTATAGAGTCCTTAACAACGTCCTGTAGGGCAGGTATGCTACTATGTTGTAAATTGATCTTAGACTAAAAGATTGGCTTCAGGCATCTGTTATTTTTGTTATTTGAGGCCTTATATACTGACTGTTGTCCTAGTCCATTAGTAAAAACAGTGTGTTGTAGTCAGAATTTGTTTTGTTTGGTATGTGTATGTGTGTGTGTGTGTGTGTGTGTGTGTGGTGAGAGAGGAGAGAGAGAGAGAAGGAGAGGCAGACAGAGACAGAGAGACAGATACAGAGACAGAGAGTCTGGGGGCAGTAGATTGAGTGCATGCATGAAAGCAATGTTCTTAAGGAGGCCAGAGAATTACTTTCTGGTCTTTTACATGGGCCCTGGGTATCAAACCCACTGAAAAAGAGTATTGTCTGCTTAGAACAGTAAAAAATGTTTTTTAAAAAGACAAAGAGAAATTCCAGTGACCCACAGCCATTCCAGGCTAGGATCCTAGACTCAGGAAGCCTTTATGAATCCAGTGGACAAGGTAGGCTGAGAACCTGAAAGTCTGATTCAATGGACTGATGCTGAGGAATCTGTCAGTTGTTTGATTCAGGGAAGAAGAGGCCAGCACATTCTTTACCCACTGAGCCATCTCACCCCTTCCAACAAGTATTTCTGATTGGAAAAAAAAACCCCACAAACCAACAGCAACAACAACAACAAAAAAAAAAAACCTGAAAATCTTCTGTGATTTTTTTTTCACTTGGGACTCAATGGCCCTTCATGGTGTCTGTCAATCATTCCTACAACTTCAAGATGTTCCAGCCTCCCCTTTACAGGCTTTCACCATGTAACAGTGAGACAGATCTGTTTATGACTATGACTTTGGAGAGAAGAAATCCCCCTGCATGACCTACACACACACACACACACACACACACAAAACACACACACACACACCGTGCCATACCGGACCCCGTGGGAGGGGCTTCCAGACAAACACCAGGCTCCACAAAAGGACATCCTTCTGAATCACAAAGCTGTGGCAAGCTCCCTCCATCTCCTCTTCTCTGGACATTAGGATCTTCACAAGTAGACCTAGGGGAGCAGGGAGCCAGCGACAGGCATCTATCCTCCCAGCTTGAGACGTTCACTGTCATCTGGCCCCTTTGTCCCTTACTCTAGATGCTGCTCTCAATTACGACTTCCAAACTCCAGACGAAAACAATATGGGGTGGACTATTTAAAAGGGAAGAAGACACATCGGCCCCCACGGGATGTAGAAGTTCTCCTGACTCCCTCTCCACCACAGTTGGAGTCAGCTCCTACAGCCCATGTTGCACGTTTGCCTTCTTTGACTCATTTGCCTTTCCTACTAGAGAGCCACGGGCCTGTGTACAGCCCTACTGCCACCACTGCCTGGCCCAGGCCTCTGGAGCATGAGCCATGAGACAAAGAAGGGGAGTCCATCCAGTTAGCAGGTCTGAGAGTAACAAGGAAACAAACCATGTCTAAGGAGTCCCCAGATCTAAGAACAGGATTCCTGGTATATACTGGGCTCCAAGTCAAAACCTAGGACTAGTCCCCAGCTCAGCTCTTCCCCACCTACAACTGGACCTCTTCCCTGATACAAAAGCCCAGGTCACTATTCTACAGGGTCCTAGTATAGCCAATGTTATTTATGGAATGTGGGGCTACCCTGGGCCTACTTCAAGGATGCATACTTGGGTAGCTATAAAGGAAGCCATGCTTGCCCACTTTCCTACCATGGACTTATCAAGGGTTGCCCAGTGTGTGGTTGTGATGCTAATCAATCCTTGCAATATTCATATAAGAAAGGCAAAACCTATAGACTGTGGCAGGTGATCTCTCAGGGTTCCCAAGATGGCCCTGGCCCTGCCAGCTAGAGTTGAGAGTGGACGTTCTCAGCAGGGACCACCGTCCTATCTAGCACAAAACTTAGGCTTATGTAAGACCATGCAAATCTCCCTCCACCAAGGAGATGCACCTACATACAGATATACCCAGGCTCAGTAAGTGAGGATATGAGGGCTTGGGGACTGCTGGCACTGCAGAGACTTCAAAATGTCAGAGGCAGGGGCTGGGGAGATAGCTCATCATTAAAACGCTTGCTGTACAGCCGCCATGAAGCCTCGAGCTCTATCCCAGCACCCACAACAGAAGTCAGGTTCAGTGGCATGAATTTGTAATTCCAGGACCAGGAAGGCAAAAGCAGCCAGTCTAGACTAATCAGCCAGCTCCAAGTTTCAGGGAAGGTCCCGACACAAAAACCAAGGGAGCTGGAAAGAGCTCAGCAGGTAAAATGCTCGACACACAAGCCTGGTGACCTTGCTTTAATCCCTGGAAACAATGATAGAAAATAGATTCCTGAAAGTTGTCCACTGACCTCCACGTGTGCTCCATGGCACTTGTATCTGCCACCCCCCCAGAATAATAAATAAAATACAATATAAAATCAAGGTAGACAGGTCCTGAAGAGTAACACTTGAGGTTTATCTCTGGCTTACATGTGTGCTTGCACACAGGCACACACACACAGAGACACATACAGACATACCACACACACACACACACACACACACACACACACACGCAACTGCATATAATGTGCATACACGCACACTAATATTACAGGCAGATCCATGCAAGAATCATGAAACAACTGCTAAGTGTCCACACAGAAAAGAGCACATGGCCTTCTATCTTCTGAGAGAGGAAGATGCACGTTCTGGGGTGTTAGGTGGGGAGGCATGTAAGCTGTAACTTTGGAGGCTCCCACTCCCTTGTGTGCCCCATGAGGCCCCAAGTGCAACTGCCAGCATAGGCAGACACACCAGTGGCTCAGCCAGAATGAAGATATCCATACTCAAGGCTGCACCTTTAGACACAAGCCTGGCTCTTACTGCTTCCATTAAGAAAAACAAAAGACATGAGTGGAACATGCTTGCCTGGGAGACGCCTGGGGAGGTGGAGTGGATGGGTTCTTGGCTTGCTCTCAAAGACTATCTGTGAGGGATATACTTGGTTTAGACATGCTGTCCATAAGCCTTAGATGTGTGAGGAGAAAAAAACCAAATTTCCCACCTCAGAATGACTCCAAGCACTCAGTCAGGATGACCTGAGCTCTGAGCATCCTTCTACTTCATCCATGCTGTTTCCTCCCTGGGCACTGACAGGACACAGAAGCTGCATTCATATGACCTACTTTTACTGAACACCTACTATGTGCTAAGCTCAGAGCAGAAAGCACACATGGGGCATATAGACTCCTTCCCCTTGGGACAGCTACCACCTGATCTTTCAGTTGTTCATGTCTGTCTGGTTTTCAGTCTCCAAACAACCTATTCATAGCCACCATCTTGAGACGTGTTCTCAATAGCCAAAAATTTACAGATGGGAAAAGGGCAGCAGAGTTAGGACTAGAATTTGCAGCTCCTAGCTTGTCTTGGAATGACATATTCTTCGAGCACTATGGTACATGCTGTTCTGACGTGGGCTGGCAGGTTGCAGCAGGGGCTGTACCTTGGACAGGTATCAGGATGCTATGTGTCTACTTGGGAGAGCTAGATTAGCAGGAGAACCTCAGACCTGACATCCCACAAGGTCAGGCAAATGTGTCTCTGAGGGAGTTCAAGGGATATGTCAAAAGTCCAAGGCACTGCCAACTGATACTTGGGGCTGGGATAAACAAACAAACAAGCAAAAACACCCATGTAGACAATCCAGGATCCAGCCATAAGATAATAGACAGACCACACTAAGGTAATCAATGTCAGAAATGCTCAACAGGAAGGCAAAAGGGGTAGGCGTCCAGGAAGGAAGCACTGGGGGACAAGCTGCAGCAAGGAAGATGAGCAAAGTCAGCTGAAGGGAGCCAGAACCACAGGCTGGAGAGATCACAGCTGTCACCATATTCCTGGGACCTCTGAAGGCAGTGCCTCATGGCAGCCTCCTTTCTCCTCATGAGGCCAAGGGTGGCATCAGACCTGATCTGGTCCTAATCTGTGCCATTTTGGAGTCCTTAAATTCTGGCAAGCATGGCTAACTCTTTCTAAACAAGAGGTGAGTTGACCTGGGCTCCCCCTACATATTGAAGGAGCTGTTCCCTCAGGTTCAGGAGCATCTCGATGACAGATTCACACTGAAAAGCCTACTCCTCACTGACCAGACCCCTCACAAGGACTGACAAAGGGAGCCTGCAAAAGTACCACTGACCTCAAAATGGCAAGTAACGAATAGTAGGCACCAGGACACTTATGACCTGGCTCTGTATATCTCTAGTGAGTACCTAGGACCTGAAGGTATGGGCACAGATGGAGAAGAGTGAAGAGAGAAAGCTCACACTCCCCACATAAGGAGTGTGTGGGGAATGGCATAAAACCACTACCTTCAGGACCTCGGATACAAGTAGGGCTTCAAATGGGACACAGCCATTACTACCAAAATAGTGAGCTTTAAATAGGGAATGGAGCACAGGCTGTGTGGACAATTGCACTGCAGTGAGCTAGGCTACCTCTGCCGCGGTGCTGAACAGATGTTTTGTTATCTTTGATTTTTTTTGTTTGTTTGTTTGTTTGGCTGGTTGGTTTTGTTTTTCTATCATAGTGGCTGGCAATGGGCGGTGGAGTTGGATCTGGGAGGCATAGATTGAAGACGGATCCTAGGACAGGAAGCTGTGAATGGGGCGGGAGGGGGGAAGGGGTGGGGGGAGGGGAGGGCTGCCATGGCAAACCTACTAAAAGACAATATTCTGGGTGTGCCCGAGCTGCTCAGATTAGGAGGTGGCCACAGCTGCCTTGGGGGAAGAGAAAAGCCAACCTCTGGGGTATGAAGCGAAGCCTCCCAGCTCTGCGCCCCACCCTACATCTGTCTGCGGTGGATGGAGGGTACTGAGGCTGCCTGCGGTGGGAGGGCCTGGCACCTCCTTATTAAGACATCTGCGTCTCTAATGAAAAGTTACCCTTTGCCGGGCAGGGAAGAGACACAAATCATTATGAATCAATTTAGCTCTGGCCAGCCATCTGCCCAGGCCTCATATTGGGGGAGCCAAGGGTAAAGCCCGGTGCTCTTTGCTCCCAGCCAAGTCTTAGAGGCTGGCCGCATGGGCAGGTGGGGCTCCGTCACCTGGAGTGGTAGTTGGGCCAGGGACAGTCTAGACCTCCGGGGAGATGGAAGCCCTGGTTCCTGCAGGGTCACCCACAGGCCAGGCCAGCAGCAGGGCAGCGGCGGTAACTCAGCATCCGGTTTCACATACCCCAGCCGCAGTCTCCACTAGGTTGAAGTGGAGGCCTCCCCCTCCCCCTGCCCTGCCTGCGAGAAGCATCTGCCGCCGGTCCCTCCCGCGGGCAGAGAGCCCAGCGCTGCCCGAAGGAACGCGCCAGTTGTCGCAAGTGCCCTGAGGCCCCCCGACAAGCTGGCAATTTGTTGTTGTTTGTCGAGTGTTTTTGTCATGCAAACCCAGGAGCCGGTCGCTGCAGTTGGGCTAGGCACTGAGGAGGTGGGCAATTCTTTCCCCTTTTTCCCCCCTAGGCTTTGTAGATTCTAATAATTGATGTTGCTTAATTTATTTTAAGTCACATAAAGGAATATCTCCTATTTAATTCTATTTGGTTTTAGAGTTTATGACTCTCCACCAAGCCATTTCTCTACATATTCCACTTTAGAGGATAGAAAGGCTGGTTTCCTGGCCTGAGAGGTGAAGATATCTGCCTAGGTGGGTGGCCACACTCACCAGAAATACATAAGTACCACAAACTACAGCACCCTCTTGCCACCCCTTACGGAGACACACACACACACACACCACACACACACACACACACACACACACACCATTGCTGGTAAAGCCTCTAAAAGGTTTTTCCCCCAAGACATCAGCCTGGACTAGGAGGTCCGGCCACGTTCCATAGCACTTCCTGGTGGTAAATGCTCATCCCCCAACTCACCATTTGGTGCCAAATTTGAAGAACGATAAAGGGAGAATTTTTGGCAAACATACTAAACCTTGTGAAGCAAAGACTCTCTGTTCTCCTTAATCTCTGTCAAATTTTCAGGTTTTAAATGGTTCTAATCAAGTTCTAGACTCTAAAATCTAGAGGCATGCATCAGGCAAGCCTGAGTCTGAGGTGGGTGCTCTTTCTTGGTGCCTTGACTGAACTGGAAGTGCCTTTACCAAAAGGGATCAGGAAAGAGTGTGCAAAGCCACCTTCCCAAGGTGTCTGGTTCTCCCACTTAGTTGAGGTGTGTGCCTAGAACTCTGTGCCCAATTGTCCACAAGGTACCAGGGCACCAACGCTTCACAAAGGACAGACAAAAACGTCGATTTCATGGAGAGTCACTGGGGAAAGGGAAAATCCACATGCAAACTAACCTTTTTGAGATTTCCCTAGGAGACCAGAAATGATGGTGGGCCAGAAAGAGGAAGGGCTTTGGAAGTAAGTGACAAGGAAGGCCCTTTGAAAGGACTTTGACCTGGGACCAGCAGAAATCCTGAAATATTCTCTGTAGCCCAACCATCTTCCTCCCACACCTGTTTGTCCCTCTCTCTGCCTGCTCTCTTCTTCAAGTTCACCCTCTTCAAGAAGTTTTCTTAGTACCACAGAGACTAAGAAAACCTAATGCTATGTGGCACTCCCACATAGCAGACCATGACATCTGTCTCTGTCTCTCCCTCTCTCAGTTGTGTGTGTGTGTGTGTGTGTGTGTGTGTGTGTTGTGTGTAGACATCACTGTAATAACTGTGGCCTGTGGGCTGTGTTGCAGGTGTGATTTTAGCGCTGGAGTCCCGAGCCTTGTGAACAGAATGGATTACCATGCTAGGTGGCGTCTGTCCTCTGCCTGGGGTCAACAGGGAGCATCCAGGGCAGGAAGCAGCCTCGAGTGTTAGGATGCTGGCTGCACACCCCCTCCCTTCTTTCTGCTTTAGTTTCTGAGCTCCTTGGGGTGCTCTGTGGTCAAATTCGCAAGACTCCAACACAGAACTTAAGCAAGCCTGGTTCAGCAGCACTCTGTGAGGTTGTCCATTATGCCAACAGGTGGTCAAGAATAAACACAGGACAAGACAAGGGCATGGCAAGCTGAGGAAGCTCTTCTGGGACTGGGGATGGAGTCCAATTAATAGAGTGCTTGCCTGTCATGTTCAAGGCCCTTGTGTTCAATCCTTAGTTCACATAAACTGGGCATGGAAGTGTAGGTCTGAAATCTCAACCCTTGAGAGGTTGACAGGAGGATCAGGAAATGAAGACAATCTTCTACTGGATAGGGAATTTGAGAACTGTCAGGGCTTTTGATTCTGTCTGAAATCAGGAAATAAATAAATTTCCTTCTGTGTAAGAATTCCGGGACGTGGTTAGGTGAGCAGTGTAGAGCTAAGTCCGTTTGTAGATGTGGGACTGCAGCCAGACTTAGTACTCAGGTCAGAGGTCATCCCTCCAACCGGTTTGTTCTGGAAAGAAATGTTTTTCTCACCTTCTCTAGCACAGTGGTGAAAAGAAATGCCTCTGAGAAACTGAACCATTCTCACAGAAAAAAATGCTATGGAATGGAATTGTAATGCTTTTTTGGGCATGGATTATTATTCTCTGGCTCCTAGGAGAGGAACCGAGTCACCTGTGTCACATGGGTGTGCCTGAGGTCCCCAGACTGTCTCTGACAGGCCTTGTTGGGAGGCACCATGCCATTCTTTGCCTGTACATGGCTGTGTGTAACCAAATAGGTGTGTGAAGGTTGTTCGTGGCACAGTGGAGGCTCTATATAGAATATGGTTAACGCATGCTCACCTACACAGGAGATATCCAGGATGTGACTTTACAGCTCTTGGGCAGAGCAGGATACATCCCTGAGAGGTGAGTCTTGGCAAGTGTGTGTTTGAGTCCTGCTTTCCTGTTCTCCCCTGGGCACACCCAGAGGGCCAGCCTCCAGGATCAGATCACAGCCCAGCTCTGTCCTGCACACACTTTTAATCAATTTGGTGCTTTCTTGTCAGAAAGACAAGCTATTTGCTTCCCCGTGGATCAGATCGTGATGGATGAAATATAGGGAATAATTAAATTAGCAGTGTAATGGTGGTGCAAGCCTCAATTAAAAAAATATTTCCATTGTCATAAAGTCTAGCCATAAATTTTAGGAGCCTTGCATTCTGGTCGCCTGTCATGCTCAGCAGCTAGCAGCCATACTGTGGACATGGGTTCAGACCAGAAGAGGACTGGGCTGTCTGACAAGAGACATCAACGCCGGTAATTTTAAATGCTTCCCCCTCCCTCTGGACCACGCCCAGTTCCCTGTCTGGTTATATCTGGACGTGACACAGTCAGTCCAAGCCTCATTTGGCATCAGTCTCATGTCTCAGGTGTGCACCCAGATGTCAGCCTTATCGATCTCTCTCAAACTTAGTGCTTCTTCCCACTTTGAACTGGCCATCAAGAAATAGCAGTGAGGTGGCCCCCTGTCCTGCAGGAGCTGGGTGAAGGATCCTGAGAGCCCCAAATGTCCTCATACTGTCTATCAGAAGGCAGCCACAGTGCCTGGATCACAGAAGAACCCAGGAAAAACCTGGAGAATGATGAGCTGGCAAAATGGCCCCAGAGTACCTACAGCGTGCCAGGCAAGGTCTCTTGGACAAAAGGATACATCCAAGGTGACAAGAGCTGAACAGCTCCAGGCAGAAGCAAAGAGTTGGGTGACAAGGAAGGTGACAAGGGTAGGGTGGAGGTGAGCTTGTGTTTAGAAGTGTCCTTGTTGTTACCCTGAAGAAACACTTCCAGAGTATTGTGCCTCCCTCCCAGTAGCACTTACTGCAATAACGGCTCCTAGTACGGCCCATTATGCTAATGAGATACAGACGCCGACCTCAAAGGGCTTTGCTGCTGAAGGCTTGGCTCCTTAGGATCAGAGAGGGCCCCTCAACAGGAAAGTGAATATGGAGCAGTATTTAACCCCAGGGTTAAATACAGGCCGGAGTGCCTCTGATAATCAGGAGGGGGTAAAGAAAAGGAACAGATAGGAAGGTTAGAAAGAAGTGAAGAAAGGTGAAGAAGACAGAGGAGGAAGAGGAAGAAGAGGGAAGAGGCAGACAGAATGAGAAGCAGGAGACATCCGGGGACCTGTTTGAGAAAATGGGACAGTACTCCTTCCTGTTCCACATCTCTTTATACAGCACTTCTGGAACCCTGTGATCAAGCATGATTAACATACTACGTTAGTGTGGACCCCACACCCTCACCCTTCCTTCCCCCTCCAGAGAAGCCCTCAAGAAGTACCTCAGAGGGCCCTGTCTTCTCTCCCCTCAATAAAACCTGTTTCCAAAAAAGACCTATCTAAAGCACACCACAGTATTAACCATGGGTTTGGGGGATACTCGAAGAAAGGACAATGCCACTGAAGACACCTGCAGAGCATTGTCTGATGGTGTGAATGGAGGAAGGTCTGGATCAATACCATGGAAAAAGTGGGTTTCCCACCCCAAGAATCTGGGCTAGCTCAAGGGTGGGTCTTTGTTCTCAGTTTTAATGACATAATATTTCCTTTCCTGTGACTCCTTCACTGGGCCTTGAGTATGAGTCTTGGGGTGCCAGGGTCAGTTTCAAACTCAACTGGAATTGGAGCTAGAAGAAAAAAGTTCAAGTAGGGAAAAGATGACGTACTCAGATGTCTGCAGAAAAGTGTCTACCCTGCAAGGATACTCAAGATAGGAAAGACCCCAAGCCTTGGAAAACACTGGACTCTTCCACCAACCTCCCAAAGCCAGCCAAGATCCAGAGTCCTTGAGTTCAGAGTCTCCATTTGCCCAAAAAGAAAGAAAAACTGAATCCAGTCTTCTGAGGGGTGGCAGCTGGTATGCAGGGATCTGCCTCAGTCTTGGGTTCAGTTCCAGGAAGCCCATGGTTCCTGATAAACTTCCTGAAGTAACCCAGAATGCCAAGGGGTTTTGTCATGCCAATGCAGAAGCCAGCAAGGGCGGGGTGGGGGCAGGGAGGCTGGATCTGCAAGCTGACTGGAGAAGCAAGGTCTATCCCAGACGCTTAAGCTCAGCTCCACTATGAAGCTATACTGGCCCAAGCTCGCACTGCGGAATAGCCCTGCTGTGCCAAATGAAAATGAGGAGGCAGGGGCCGGGAGCAGGGCAGCCTCCCAGATTTCTGCTAACAAGATTTGGTCAAAAAGCAAAGCAATGTCCAATGCTATCAGAATTTTGCACCTCGAGTAAGGATCAAAGTACCTGCTCCCAGCTGAGACCAGCAGGACCAGGGAGCACGAAAGCCCTGGGTTCAACCCTGGGGGATACATCACCCTGAAACCACCACTTAGACTAGACCCCAGAAAGCCCCAGGACTGGATAAGAGACACAATGAAACATTTTTTTCCTGCTGGTGGCTTCTTCCTCAGGTCACTGAGAGTACAAACTTATTCTATAGAAGGCAATAAAGCAGTTTCAATGCAAAGAGAATTCACAGAATCAGGCTCTGCACACATCCCGCCGTATGAGAGCAAAGTGAGGTGAGTGGTTAGGCAAGGGCTGCTTCGTTCAAACCCTACAGGGGAAACAATTTAGGAAACAAGAAACTATTTAGGACCATAACAATTAAAGATTATGAAGACAAGAGCTGAATCGTACCTGGGTGCGTCTTCTTTACGGCCTTGTTTTATCAGACGTTCCAATCTCTCCTTTAATGGTGCCGTGTTCGAGTTAATTTAATTCAATCAAAAGTTCTATTTTGACTTTTTCTAGGGATAATTAGTGGGAAAGCATGTGTTCCCTCTCTCCTTTAACGGTGTCATAATCTACACTGTCGCTAGCTCTGGGAGGCTCAGACGTCATTGCATAGTGCCACCCTGTTCAGCCCTTACCCGTGGTTGCTTGGGAGGCACGCATATCCCCATCATGGCCTTCTTTTAGGCCTGCAAGGAGGAAACTGGACTTCTTCCCCTGTGGTCCAGTGCTGTAATTTATTTTCTGTACCTCTTCATCCAACACACACCAAGTGCATCTGCTCTCCCAGGGCCACTCCTCAGTCTAAGCCCCACCCCTAAAGTCTAGGGCAAGGTATTAAAGCTTATTAAAGCTTGCTGTCCCCAGACCCTAATCTTGCTGTGAAGTCTCTCCCTCAGCTCCTTGTCCCTTCTCCCTCCCACCCTGAAGCCTCTGTTCCTTTGTATATCTGGGCTTCTTTTTTCAGCCTACGGAGGATTCATTCCTTAACACACACACACACCACACACACACACTTCCTATAAACACTCTTATTTTTTCCCCTATTCAATTCCTTCCCCTCCTTTGAGTCAATTATCCCTTCCTCTGAGCGTCCAGAAAACTTGATTTCAACATACATCACACAGTATCTTTGTCCATTTGTTCGTCCCATTTTGTGATCAGGACCACTCTGTGAGGGCCCAACTGGGGGGGAGAAGATGTGCCCAGAACCTAAAATCAGGTAAATCAAATGAGTAGAAAAGTGAGAAAGGTAAATACATTGATTTATGGTCCCAGGGGTCTGGGGTGGGGGGAAGGGGAGAAAAAAGAAAAAAAGGAAAAGAAGGTTTATGCACAGCTAAGCACATATTACCACCTAGTGGACATATTTAGAATTGCAAGTTTAGTTTATTGTGATTATATGACCGCCTAAATCCAAACCTAACTTCTGAAGTAGTAATATATGACACATTTTAACACTATAAACATAGTATCTGAAAATAATATGCTGGTCACTCCTCGGATTTGTGCCAAAATTAAATATGCTAACGGATAGAAAGGCTTTGGAAAACTATTTCTGATAGGTATATATTGAAAACAGACTAAACATATGGTCCCTGCCAGGTACTGTGGAGAAGGCTCCCTGTGTAGCTGTGAAAATAAGATTCACATATGAAGCAATTATAGAAACAAAACTGATGTGTGGCAGATTGTCATAGAAACGGGGTTGGGATGGGGATGCCAGAGATAGCTCCCTGCAAGGGGCAGAATTTGAAGAATGCAGCCCACTAGCCTAATGTCAGTCAGCAGAGGGCATTATGGGTTGAAGAAATGGAGAGAAGGTGACACCTCGATCCCACTGCTGAAAAGCCAGTTAGTAGGATGTGTGAACCAGCTGGGAGGTGGGGGGCAGACAAAGGTGAGCCTTCTCCCCTGAAGGCCCCTTGTTGCTAGCACCACCACAGCCCAGGCTTGAGGAGGTCATATTGTCCAAACAGTGTGGACTAGGCAGGTGTGTTTACAGATACAAAAGAGAAGGTTTGAGATAGCGCTGCCATAGCAAACCTGAAACACATGTCCCTGTACTGTACTGTATGCTTACTGGAGACGTGTGAACCCTCCCTGTATGGAGGAAAGGAAGCAATGAGCAAACAAGTCAAAAGATGCCCCTTACCCCTTCTGTCCCCAAAGGTGCCCACGAGCGAGCGGCAGAACAGCAGACACTGTCCAGTCCCAGGGTCCCACATTGACCTGCATGTATTTCTCTCCTTACCACATTTTGCTTGACTTCCTAGCAGACCTCCCTGCCATCAGCTGCACCAATAGACAAAGGCTGCTGTTACTGTGAACCCAGAGGCCAGTGTCATAAGCCGGTCTTTACACCGATTGACCCTGCAAAGCAAGGTGCCTCTGGTTCCCCCACACCACAAATTGTCTGGGTCCCTGCCCCCTCATCTGCAGATGCCTGTGGCCCCTCCCCATTATACCCCACCTGCACCCTCCCTCCCTAGTCCACTTCCCAAGCCCTAAAGCTTCCCTCTCCAGGGCTGAGGCCAGCCTGAAGACAGATATTAATGTGCAAATTAGCACAACCCGACTGGGTCCAGATTGCCACTTAGAATTTGCATATTAATAAATGTTTTTGTGACAGCATTTAGCAGCTCAGGAAGTAGAGAGCCTCCCCTCCCCCATCTCCATAAATGAGATAACTAGACTGGGGAAGCCAAAATGGGCCCCCTCCCACCGACCAACCTGCATGCTTCCTTCCAACAGTCAGTCCATCTATCTCTCTGTCAGCCCTCCTCCCTTTCCCTCATTGAGCATCTCTGCACCATCCCTCAGTAAGCCTTAGAGGAGACAAGGCAACGGAGAGAGCTCAGCCACGAGGGACTCCAAGAGCAGTCTGTGCCCTGTCTAGGAGGGAAAGGCAGAGGCTACTGGGCTCCCAGACAAGGCAGACTTAAGGAGGTAGGAAAAACTCACCATTCTCTATGATGCTTTGAACTGGTCACCTTCCTATCCAGCAAGGCAGGGCCTAGGGGACTAAACATCAGGAGCCTCGGCCTCATTGTGGGTCTCTGAGAAGTACAGCACATTATACTTCTTTGGGCCTCTATTTCCTCTTCCATAAATCATCACAAATCATACAAGAGAATGATTTGAACTGTGTTGTGCAAAAAAAAAAAAAAAAAGAAAGAAAGAAAGAAAGAAAGAAAGAAAGAAAGAAAGAAAGAAAGAAAAGAAAGAAAAAGAAAGGGAGAAAGAAAAAAGAAAGGAAGGAAGAAAGGAAAAAGAGAAGGAAAAACAAGTCGGTTTGCAGATGTCGCATGGCGCCTGGATGAGGAGGGAGAATCCTAGGGCTATATATTACAGACGTCTGTATTAGACATGAGCCATCTGGAGATTGAGGAGAATGTAGGATGGAGTTTTCAGCTGGCTCTAGATTGCCTCCTTCAAGCATCAAAACTTTTAAACATTCATTTTAACTGCCATTAGGGAACGTCTTCCTGAAATGTGTTCCAAATGCGCTGCTATTCTTCAGCATGGAAACCTGACACCCAGGGGTGTCCTCAAGCAAGTAGTACTGTCTAAAACACATGAAAGCAAGATTACTGCCTGCCCCTGTCATTTCCCCAGCCTGCCTTCTGGAGTTCTCGCTATTCCTGATGGCAAATACCCTCTTTGCCTGCCCAGCATTGGCTTCTGAACCCTTCTGATGAAATCAGTAGCCAGGCGTCTCTGATGACAGACAGCAGAATCACTCAGCTTTGTCAGGTCACTCAGGAGTGTTTGACTACCATGGTTCACCTGGCCATAAGCTTCCTGTGGAGGGGAGCATCACACCAGCCCTGTTTGTAAAGCAGCAGCTAACAGCCCTAGAGTGGGTTTTCCATGAGCAAAGTATACAAGAGTTTCAGTGCACGGACCGTAAACATTTTACATTTGTTGAATCAATGAAGGGATTAATAAGCCTTACGGGCCTTTCTGACCTACTTCCTGGTTCTGCGTCGAGCTGTGTTCTAGAAAGAGACTTCTTGCATCCTAGTTGTCTCAGAGGTGGAAAGGAGATTATGCACATGTGTGTCCCACGAATGGATTCACCCACCTCTTCCTGCTTACAGTGAAGAAGCAGGACCTCAGGAAGCAGGGCGCCAGCTGCTGTAGCCTTCTCTCCCCATCCTCAGAGTGAGTGCTAGAGGCATGAGCAGATTCAGTTACAGACTAGTTGTGAGGCTAAGGTAGGCAAGTCTGAATTTCTCTGAATCTCAGCTCCCTAGACCCTCCAGAAGCCACCTGCCAAGAAAGGCAGGATAGAAGAATGGTGAGGCCCAGACTGCCTGGGCTCCACTGCTGTCACCAACTGTTGACCTCTCAGCCTCAAATTTCTCATCTACCAAATGGGGAGGTGCCGGTGCCCTTCTTGCCGTCAGAAAGAACGATCTCTGTGAACAGATGTCTGGCCTTTAAGACACTGTGTGGCACTTAATAAGTTCTAAGTCAGTATTTGTTGGGCTTTTTAAATTTTGTTTGATTATTATCCTATACACATCCTAGACATGTTAGTTAGTATACCCCGCTCTTGTTCCTTTGGGGTTTTGATGCCAAGTGCTGAAGCCAGGGTCATATTCATGCTAATCTACTGTGGTGTATATACCACTGCTGAATACCCCCTCTCTACACACTGTTCTCAGAGCACACTTTATTCTGAATATTTATGGTATACAGAAAGTGCTAGAAGGCACTTATGGATATAGCAAATCAGAAAATGCATATATCTATCCTCACACAGCCTCCCCTCCTCCCTGTGGCAGGATCAGCGATAATTACTCACTCGGCAGGAACTCCTGACTGCAACCCACTGATGTTCACTGTGATCTTTTCTTATTTTCTACTGTTTCTCTTCGGCTCCCTTACCAGGTTGATTTAGGGTTCACAGGCTCTGGCCTAAAGAGTCTGGGCTGGAGTCTCCTGGCAGACCTAAAGCACACAAGACCTCATTAAAGCTCCCCCTGGGTGATTAAGTCTACCATCCAGTTCTCAATGAGCCCATTAGTGAGTATTGGTCAGAGTTTTTAGTAAGAAAGAACCACGTAGGTTGAGTTTGGCACAGGACAGGGCTCTGCTGGGAATGTCCTGCAGGTTCAGAAATCAGGACAGGCAGGAAGGAGTGTTGGGACCAAGAGTCACCTGAGTATACACCCAGGAGGGTTTCTGCAATCATATCTGAGACATCCTCTAAGTTTTCCCAAGCCCTCCATCATCCATGTAATGTGCTGCATAGCAGAAAGAGTAGGAGGGACAGAGGAGCCTGCAGCTCCAAACCCCGTTCCACATTGGTGCTAGATCTCCTTCTTCCTTTACCCCTTATAAAGTAGTGTTCTTGTGACAGCATGTAGTCTCTACCCAGAACACTTGTAAAGCTCTCCCCCAAGTGAACCCATGGGCCTTCCAAAGCACTTGATTGGTAGGATATAGCCTCAGCCTTCCAGAATCTTGGAATTCAGAGCTAAGGGCCTGAGCTAAACCCAGTTGCACTTTAGTGCTCAACTTAGAGAGTGCCTCCTCCATCGCCTTCAGATTTTGTGATGTAATCACCTATATTCTTTATTCTTGTGTGGCTCTCTGAAGCCTGGAGAGTATGCTTGATTCCAGTATGAGCACAGGACCTGGATCAAGTATGCCCTGAATACTGATGAATGGATAGACAGTTGATCATGAATGAATGATAGATTGTAGATGAAGAGATAGAGGATGATAGATGGATGGAGGATTGAGGGATGGGCGGTGGGTATATGAATGAGTAATGGATGAATGGATGAGTGGGTGAATAATGAATGAATTATAGCTAGTGGATAAATGGATGGAAGGATGGATAGTAGATGGATGGAGAGACAAATGAATGGATGAGTGACTAAAATGATGAATGATAGATTATGTGTGAATGGATAAAGAGATGCATGGTGAATGGGGTGGGTGAATGGCAGGCAAATGGTGTGGGCATGGATCCTGGAGGGATGGATGGTTGGTGGTGAGGAGTGATAATGGGAGGAATGGATGGATGGATGGATGGATGTGATGGATGGAGAGATGAATGATACATGGGTGGAAAATACGTAGATGGATGAAGGAACAGATGATAGATACATAGATTGATGGATGGGTAATAATAGATAGATTGTAGATAGATGCATAGGTATGGATGGATGGGAGACAGGTAAGTGGATTGATGGTGGGTGGGTGGGAGGCAGGTGGATAAATAGAGGGTTATGGTTGATAAGTCACTTGTAGCACAGTAGCTACAAGCTACAGCAGGGGCTAGGGTGTAGAGAAAGACAGGAATGTGACCTGGCCAGGGACACAGTGGGCATAGGATTAGAGGGAAGAGTGAGGAGAGAGCTTGCATACACAGAGACTTTCATCCCAGGAGAGAAGACCGTGTTATATAGATACGCTATGGGGATGGCAGACACCCAGAAGGATGGTGTAAATTAAATGGGAAGTTGCCAGAGAGAAGACCATTTCATATGGGCTCTGGGGGTGGCAGATGCTTCCCAGTGGGATGGAGCTGACAAGGGGAGGACTTGAGTGGTGTTCATGGGGTGAGAAAGAACGACAGCCAGTCCAAGAGGAAGGCAAGCTCAGAGAGCAACAGTCTGATTCTCCACAAGCTTTGGGACTTTGGGAGGGCCAGCCCTCCACTCCAGCTTACCCTTAAGTACGTTAAAGGGAAGACTCAGACAGTGAATTGAGGCCACAAACTGAGAAGAGCCTCAAATTCCAGCTGTGGCTCAAGATAAAATGTGACCTGAATGTCCCAAATGCACGTGTCCCCAGAACTCATGGACACTGGGCGAAGCGAAGTCACGTGAGAATAAGGTGATCCTGATAATGAAACACTAAGTACACATCTCTGTCCTCTCAGCTTGATGAACAGTGTCCCTCCACGAGAGATGGAGGGGAGACCAGCAGGGCCCGCCAGGTTTTTCAGAAATTAAGCATTCTCTAAAGAGAAATCTTTCCATCCCTGCTCACGCCCCTACCCCAAGCAAGAAGTCTTTCCCCAAGTCTGGCCTTTCTCTTTCTTGATAAACCACTTACAAGTGGAGAAGCAGAGGGGACCCTGTTTGAGGTAAAGAAGACAGTTCTTAGAATTTCTCAAGTGGTTTCCAGAGAAAGGAGACATTGAAGGACTTTCCTAGCTTCCATGGGACCCCAGATCTTGCTGGCTCATTCAGGAGCAAAAGACTGTACTCCCCACCTCCCAACCCCCACCCTGGCCTCTTATTTGCGATGCCAGAGCTGGCCATTATGGAGGTGATTAAATTTAAAGACACTGCAGTAAACTTCAGCCTACAAAAGGCAGCCAGCATCATTAACACGTAATTGGAAGCTAAGCTTAATGAGGTACGAGAGGAAAAAAAAAAAAAAGACCACAACCCAACTGGGGTGCAACCCCACCTCAGCTTACACACTTTCTAAAAAACCCAGCAACTGGCTTGGGGTAGGAGGGGGAATCATAAAAACCATCGGGGACAAGGGGGAGCAAAATCAGCGCTGCCCTATGGCACTCCTCTTCTCACCCCTCCATCTACCTGTCTATTCACTGCAGTTTCAGAGCACCCACTAGGTACCCGCCATCAGTGAGGCCCTGGCAAGACAGGTGATCAGGAAGATGAGCCCAGAGGTGTCTAACTACAGCCTGCAGGAGGCAGAATGGAGCCAAGGAGTACAGGCGGGAAGTGAGAAGGGAGTGGGCGCCTGGTGAGGTGTCCAGACAAGCAGAAAAGGAACAGAAGAGAGGGAGCCAGTCAGCAGACTGGGGCTGACGGTGGAACCTAAAAGGCCATTTGGTGCTATGGATGTAGGAACTCAAAGCTGGACTGCTGGGCCCGTCCTGGCTTGCCTTCACCCACCCTGCTTTGGGAGGTGGTGCACCCCTCAGCTGCTCCCTGCCCTGGGATCCCAGACAGACCCGGCAGAGACTGGCATGAACCTTTCCACCCAAACCTTCCTTCCCAGCATTCTTAGGATTTTACTTTTAAAAAATAATAATAAAGCTAAAAAATAAAAGCCTGGATTACCCCTAAGCGCCATTTCCCTTTAATTTGGGGTTTATAATATATATGTGTTTACTTCCCCCGCAATGAACGCTTCCGAGGGACTTGCTCAGTGCAGTGCGAGAAGCGGCTGATTTATTTCCTC
Organism: Mastomys natalensis; assembly: GCA_021653895.1. NCBI lineage: Eukaryota > Metazoa > Chordata > Mammalia > Rodentia > Muridae > Mastomys > Mastomys natalensis. The sequence goes on from JAJTUV010001385.1 coordinate 174,027, forward strand.
TCCAAGCTCTGAGAAGAATGCGGCTGTTAACAACAGTCCCGCCCATCTTACAGCACTCTCTGCGTTTCGAGGCATTTTAAAATCCATTATCCTACTTAATAGAATTGTAGACTCACAGGGAATTTGTAAAGTCTGGGGAATTTGTCCTTGGCCACCCCTGTGGCCCTCTCTGATTCTGCCTCTTTCCTGGGCTCCGAGCTCCTCCCGTCAGGTGCCCCAAATGATCAGAGCCACTGGAGACCAATCCCCCACCTCCATCCACCGAGGCAGGACCCAGGAACATCCTTCTGCAATGGCCAGACACGGTTGGGGTGAGTGGGAGGTGGGCTGAAACAAACTATGAATACCTCTCTACTTAAGGTCTTTCTTTTGCTTCCTGTTTCCATCCTCTCCCCTAGGTCCCCCTCAGCCTCCCAGTAGTATACCCAGCTGAAGGCAAATAGGATTAAAGCCCAAGGGACTGGCTGTGTTTCTAAATGGAGCAGACTTTCCGTAGTGCCCCGCTAGAATGCGCTCACTAGCACACACTGATCCTAGTCCAGGAAGCAGTGGAGCCTGCCCTTACCTGGTATTCCAGGTGAACCACAGAACCTTCCACAGCTTTGCAACCGAGGTGAGGCCAGACCCCAAGACTCCTGCTCTCTACTCAGAAGCTCTGGAGAATCACAGATCATGGCAAAATATAAATGGGGTGAGGGTGTGGCAGTGAGGATTCTTCATGCCCCGCCACTGAAAGTAGGAGGCACTGAAGGCCAGAGGAAGACTCGACTGCAGCCAGAGTTGGAGAGGAGAGAGACACACTTGGGAGAGGCAGGTGGCTTGAGGAAAAGTAGTGGAGACAGTGACATTTACAAGTATAGCAGGGACAGGTCTGGGCTGCAGAGGGGTCCAAATTAGGGAAAGGACAGCCAGGCTGAAGGATGATGGCCCCAGCACTAAGAAGGAGGACCAACCATGGGGATTAAGCAACTGCAGAAGCTCTTGAGAGTTAGCTAAGAGAGATTTGATCAGAGGACATTGCAGACTGCTCTTCCTATCAGGAAAAGGGGTGGTCTCACTACTGTCCCTGTAAGAAAGGGCTGAGGATGGCATGGAGAAGAAGAGGTGGGGGCAGTCCAGATGGGCACCTCAGGTGCCCTCCTCATTAAGACACCCATCTCTGCTCCCAAGGAACCTGCCCACAAGCTTCTGCTCAGTAAAGAAAATTGATTACTTTCCATTGCAATTAACATCTGGTCCCGGGTCACATCATTAGGATAATTTGTTACAGGAAAAGCAAAGGAAGTGACTGTCCAGTAATAAAGTTCTCATGGACCCAATTAAGGAGGTCTCCTCCAGCATTTGGGGTGGGGCTACGGCGGAGCAGTTATTCCAGGCCTAGGGAGAAATAACTGGAAATGTCTGTGGGTGGTGGAGCAGGGAGCTTGCCCTGGCCACGTCCCTAACTCTTGGGCCTCTAGTTCTGTGAAGGACAAAGGGGAGAATCCAAAAGTCCTGGAAGGACCCCCTTCTATCTACGTGTGCTCCTTACTCCCACTGAATAATTATCATCTTACAGGTCTATGGAGGGCCAAATCATCAGTAGTAAGTTCAGTTCTGTATGGGGCTGGGGGTCTTCAGATGCCTGCCTCTTGTTAAATAGTTCCTGCATCCATCCTGTACCAGTACCATTGGCCAGTCTGTGAGGCCCTACTAGTGTGCCCCCTTATTGAGAGGACCAACTGGAAGGCTGGAGCAGACTCAGCATTCAGTCCCTATGGAACCCTCCTCAATAAATCCAATATTGAAACCCCCTCACAAACACATCCTGAGTTTCTCTCCTAGGTACCTATGGAGTTGGCCATGTGAAGCACCACACTTGTATCTGCTAATGGCTCCAGGTATATTCATTGCTAGTCTCGATCTCAGCAAAGTCCCTCAAGGAAGCAAACACTGTCGTGTGCACATTTGTTCCCCATCATGGAAAGTCTTGGACAGAGTAGAGCCTGAGATACTGTCATCTATGGTCAGGCTGGCTGGGCACAGGAAAAGCCTTCCTCGTGATTGTAGACACACAGACTAATGCTGAGGGCTAAACAGGGCAGTCCAGATCCAGTATCAGGAAATGGCAGTCTCCTCCTGACTCATACTTTGGAGCCAGCAGAGGCACAGGGCAGGAAGCAAAGCACTGACCACACTGAGTGAGTGAGGCCTACTACCTTGGCAATGCTGACATCCTCCCTATAAAATAGGAATCACCAGTTCTCTCTGGCTTGTTAGGCTTCAGGAGTTAGCAGCTGAAGGGGAGGCACATGAAGTGTATCAGCTGCTGAGTCCAGTGCCCTCAGCTAAAACTGAGTTCTCCAGCCCTGTCCTCAAGAGGCCACACCAGTGTTTTGCAGGCAAGGGCCTGCCAGTAAAATGGCGCTGAACTTCCTGAGACTCCATTGTCCATGTTGCCAATACCAAGTTCTCACACACTGAACACTGAAAAGATGTCACATGCATTGAGAAAGCTGTGTTTATAGGCTTCTGAATGGGATCATATTATGGTCATGTGACTTGTCTAGTCCCAGAATCAGATGCCTCCATCACCTTCATGGTGGCCCCAGGACTAAGTACTACTCCCAAAGTTCCTTAGCCTTGTTTTAACTCCGTCCCGGACTATCCCTTTTTATCAGTCTTAACTTTTTTCTTCTCTTTTTCTTCCCTTCTCAACCCAAGTGCAAGCCAAGAAGCCCTCACTGTGAGCCTGGCTTATGGAAATAAGCAAATCAAGAGGCCTGCAACTTTTTAGTCCAAGGGCTTCTATGGGAAAGAAGGATATTTCCATGAGGTGTAGCCACAGATCATGGGCCCCCAAGGTCTGTTTACTGCTCGTCTGAGGAGAGGTCAGATTACTGGGAATCGGATCCCAAGACCCATGTAACACCCCAGGACCTTAGCTCTCTGTGGACAAGTCTAGGGCCTGTTCCTTCAGCTTTATGTTGCCTGCTCCCAGCAAAACTGGTAGATATGGGTTGATTAAGTTCTTGGTTAATTGTTGTTAAGAATGACAAATAAGAATGGGGTTATGATACCCCCAACAGACAAATATCAGTTTGGTTTTCACCATTGGTCGGAAAGGAATACTCTGACATACAGACAAAAGGATCACTGCTAAGATTCTAGAATGAAGTGGATGTGGTGGTGTATGTTTGTGTGTACTGGGGAGACTAAAACAGGAAGGTCAGAAGTTTGTAGGTCATCAAACTACCTGGAAAAAGACCTTGTCCAATAAGAAAAGAAGAAGAAAAAAAGATTTTATGACAGAAAGCACACACGTCTTCAGAAAAACAACAAAGGTTCTTGGGGTTCACAAGGGGCTCCCTAAGAAATCAGACCAATGGATGATTTCCTCTGCCCAGAGGTTAATTTGCGTTCCATGACCCTCAGCAAGTTTTGTAGAAGTGTCTTGTGGATAACTAAGAAAGAATGTGCTGGGTGACAGAATGATCAGATAGGGCCGTAACCAGCTGAAAACTGACAATTAGGCAGTCAACCCAGGGAGATGTATGTCACCTAGATCAAGAAACCACCGCTGTCCTAGCCCTTGCTGAAACTCACGTTTCTATCAATGACCTCACTTAAAGATACCCAGTCAATTGACCAGATTTGGGATGACTTAAAGCTACGGAAGTGGCACATCTTAATAAATGACAGACTAAGACCACAAAGAAGACCCAACTGATGGAAGTGATGGTTAAGACCCAAAAAGACGTTCAATAGCAGAAACGGAGGAGTCTCGTGCCTGCAGCTGAGAATCCAAACTCAGAGACATAGACAAAAGAAGGCATGGCTTAAAAGCACCTGCTCTTGCCTTGGATGAATGCTTCTAGCGGCGGTTTTATAGGAAGCTGCTGAAGAGTGTGGCCATCCTGGCATCTGGCTGCACCCTAGCCTGCTTTAAGACATGTGTGATACCTTGAAGGAAGAGGTGTTAGTCTCATTCTAACCTGGTCTGGGGACCACAGAGGGGATGGGTAAAAACTTTGAGTGACATGTCTAAGATGATCTGCACTTCGTATGTATGCCATAGGTCACACAGGCTAAAAGAACTAGCACCATTAAGCCAAGGGAGGACCAACTAGAAAGATGATCCTTCAAACATAATCACAATGAAAAGACTTTCCCCCTATGCCTCTAAGTGACAGAATTATGGCCACTAATGCAGGTTTCCAGAAGCGAGTTTAGGAACAAATATGAAAAGCATGAGCACTTTTGTCGTTGATTACAGGATACATGACTGTAGTAACAGGGCTAAGTTACTGAGCTAAGTCAACCCCAACTCAGAGCAGGGCCCACATAATGAAAATTAAATCTAGGAAACAGAGTGGCAATTGGTCTCACTGTCCTTGTAAAGGCATCTGGGTTCCATGGTTTCTACAGAGTGTGGAGCAATCCCATGGCACCTCCACCTTGACACATACCTTCTAGGTAGCATGTTTCCAATAGCATTTAAGACCAAGGAGCCTATAGAGTCTCCACCCTGACTTACAAGCAGCAGAATAAATCCATGTCCCTCAGCCGAGAGGTGGCTATTCTTCTTGTTTCTTTGAAGTCTCAGTAAGCACTTAGCTAACCCCTCAAAAGGAGTGATAGAAGGATTCTATGTACAAAGAAGCTTTCCAGGACCAGGCCTGCTAGGTTGGAAAGTGGGAATCCTCATGAGTCCTCAGCTATGGAACCTGGGGGCCAGAAACTGATCACTGTGCCAAGCTAGTTTTCTCTGTCTATGCCCCTCTGGTTCTGGGTAGCATGTGCTTTAGGTGTTACAGGAACACAAGGCTGAGAGAACCAAGCTGGTCAGCTCTGGGGACAGGGAACAAAGTCATTTGCACATGAGCTCTGTGGAGTGAAGAAGGGCTCTGTGGTTTTCTGCATTTCACGAGCCCAAGAGTCCAATGCAAGGAGGGGAGAGACAGCAGTCTCATGAAGGAGTCCAGGGCACTGGGCACTCCCCCAGGAAGCATTTCTTAGGACATGCTGAATTAGGTCAGGTAGCAGAGAGTATGAGCCCAGGTCAGCCTCTGTTCTCAACCAGTAGCAGATTGGAAGATGTAGTGCTTTAAGACAGCAAACAGTGAAGTGCAGCTGTGCACTGAGGTGGGGTGGGCTGGGGTACTGAAGAAGAACTGGGTGAATCTTCTCCTCTTCCCCCGGCACTGTGAGCTGACAGTAAATATCATAGGTAATGATATTGACTTTAAGGTATTATGGCTCCAAATGTCACTTATGCTCTCCCTCTCTCTGTTAAGCAAAAAACCTCTTCCTGATGTGATTTACATTTTTTTCCTTCCTCTGCTTCTCTGGTCCTCTATTGGGGAAAAACTGTTCATACCATGCACCCTCAGGGCCCAAAGGCCAGAGCTCTTATGAAAGACAGCTGTGAGTCCCAGTTTGTAGCATCCCAAGTGACTCATGTAGGACAGCCCTAACTTTTCACCTGTCTGCCTCACCTGGGAACCACAGGTCCTGTCCTGACTCCAGCTACATAATCCCCTTCCCCTTGTCAATCTCTCCTCAAATTCCCACCTTCTGACGCCTGGTTCCTTCGTGTCTAACTAACGCACACTCCCTAGACCTAGTCACTCCCCCACCAGGAAGCTTCTCACATACACCTGAGCTCCATCTCTTTGCCAGCTGCGTCACCCTAACATATGACTCTGCCGGCCCCTACACAGCTCCCGTGTGGCTGGCCTTGCACTCTGCCAGGCTGCTTCTCTCAGATCTGCCTCTAAGGCCCATGAACATTTCTTTAAGATCAAGCTCTTCAGACTCTGCACCAGAATCCCAAAGATCTTAGCTTGGTAAAGACCTCATAAACAAAAAGCTGGGAACAGTCATCCTGAAGAGCTCTGAGGGTTACAGAACGGGAGCAGAGCAGAAAGGAAAGCGGGCTGTGGAGACCAGAGTCTCCGTAGACAGAGATGCCGCAAGGGTGGTAGGGAGCATAGACGATTACAAGGAGGGCAGGTCCGGGACTCAAATCAGAGATTCTGTTAACTGAGAGCAATCTTCACACTGTCCAAGCTCAGTCTCCTGTCTTATGCAGACCCCTCCGTGTGTGTGTGTGTGTGTGTGTGTGTGTGTGTGTGTGTGTGTGTAAAGGTCAACAGAAATTGTATCTTCCTCTTCCTCAAGCATTGGATGACAGTTGCACCCTGCTCTACCTGGCTTTTACTGTGCTGTGGATAAGAGTTGCCTCATGCCCTTGCCTTCCTAATGAGGTTCTAGTCAACCCTGGGCATGAGAGAGAAATGTTCAAACCAATCTCTGTTGTCCATACTAGGGGTGCTTGAAACCATGTTCCACTTTCACTGGGCTATTCCCCTGCTCAAGAATCTGCAACAGTTGCTTATTATATTGCCTCAACAAAGAGCTGATGCTAAGGTCCTTAGTATTCTAGCCTGTGTCTTCCCCTCTCAATAGGTCCTTTTTGCCCATCACCCACCAACTTCAGTACTATTCTCTGTGTCTCTTACCGTACCCCATAAGTTATTCTCCTAGTGAACCCATCCTCATCATCATCTCCTCCAAGCACCTCCCCCTTTAGAGCCAGCCAGCTACCCACCACCTTGAGAGACTTTCAGTAACTGCCCAGGTCCCCACTGACTGCCCCCTCTCCTCCTTCCTCCAGTACAGCTGTCTGACCTCTTCAACATCCCAGACACACCTGTCTCCCTGTCCCACCCCCAAGCAACAAAGAGCAGAAGCCCCACCTTCTCAGTCTGCTCTCTTCCTGTGCCCCTCAGCTGAGCTGTGCTGCAGAAAAACTGTTTGCACTTGGCTTCTACCTCGTGAAGACAGTATGTGAGCCCTCTTCTGCTAGAAGCATTTCTCCTAATTAAGGTCACCAATCCCAAACAGAAAGGATTAGACTCTGAATTTGGGGCATGTCCTCTCACAGACTGAGCAGACACTGTGGGCTGTGGGTCATTCGTGCTGTCTCAAAACAAGATCTTCCAAGGAAATGACCGCTCAGTAGACATCCCACCAAGACCACGGTCACAGCTCCAGGCCAAGCCTGAAATTCTGGAATCCCTTGCTTAGGGTTCCTGTGTTCCTGACTCTCTTCTGCAGCCATACCCTGAATTCTGGATTTCTAGTGTGTATCCTGGGAAAGACCAAGGGGAGGGGACAACAAACCCATGAAAGTTGGGAGGCTGCACCTGGGACTGGGCTCCAGAATCTTAATGCATAGGGAAGCCCTGTATATGGTGGCTCACAGGAAGCCCCCTGGAAACATTCCTACTTCAGGAAATCTGAGAATGAAATATTTCATAGAAATGGATGCCCCTGTCTGGCCTAAAGATGTGCCTCCTTCTAGTCCCATCCAGGAGGCCCTGAATTTCAGAAACAGTGTGCTCCCCAAAACACACTTACGCAGACATCCCCACTGAGCAGCTAGGGGCTGCATTTGAGGGCTGAAGAATACTAGGGAGAGTCTTGGGCATGAGGAAAAGGGTGGGAATGGAATGAAGAAAAGTACAGTGGTAGGGCAGTCAGTGTGTGCACCCAGTTGCCAGGGAGAGCTTGCCAGGGAGAGCTGTAGGTCCAGCTGAGCTGGGACTGGGCGCTCAGCTGCAAGGAAGTCTGGGTAAACAGCTTGAATGAATAGCCATTGGTAATTCCAGCCCTCGGTGGTGTCTTTCTCTCTCTCTCTCTCTCTCTCTCTCTCTCTCTCTCTCTCTCTCTCTCTCTCTCGTTTATTTCATTTGGGGGACTTTGCTTTGATACAGGGTACAGGTCTCACTTGTAGCCCAGGCTGGCCAAGGAACTGTCTGTCTTCCTTCTGCCTCAGCCTCTCAAGCTCTGGGAACTCAGACATGAGCTACCCACACCTTTTGTACCCAAATCTTACCATCTTTGTCATTATCCTCTCTTCAGGGGCTCAGCACTTCAGAGTGACTGTACTGCCACCTGCCAACACTCAGTGTCTTAACAGTGCTCTAGCTGGGACCAGACTGTCCTCACTATTGGCGTTTTGCACCAAGTGAGAGGTGTGTGACTTTCAGAAGAGGCCTGCAGAAAAGTCACACACCAGCGCTGTTGGTGCTTGTTTTTGTTATACTGAGCCTGGATACCTGGAGACAACAGCTCCTCCTTCCTATTTCTTATCTGTCTTCACAAACAGCATAAATGAAAATATTGCCTGGTGGATTGTTCTCGGCCTTTGTAGTAAGTTACAGATGGTGTGTGTGTGTGTGTGTGTGTGTGTGTGTGTGTGCGCTGCGCGCGCGTGCGTGCGCCCGCACGCGCGCACTTTCACGATACAAAAACACACTCAGTGCCTCTTAAACTGAGAAGTCCCAGTCCCCACCCCACGCCACCCAGGACGCTCTATGACAGTGGGGTCTCAACCAGTGGGTCTAGATCCCCAGAAACTATCTAAGGGGGCATGGAAATGGGACTTGGAGGAAGAACTAAAGAGGAAGCTGAGGGGGAACTGAGAACTTAGTACTGAAAGACCTACTGTGTACAGGCTCCTTTCCCCATCTTTTTCTCACTCCCGAAGGGTTCAGAGGTGCTACAGGCAACATGGTCTGGCCACGGAAGCGTTTCAAACCTCAGAGAGCCCATGTGTGGAACAGACTGACGTGCAGAGAAAATGGATTGTGAAAGACAACAGAGGAAGGAGGGAGAGACACCCTGCATAGAGCGAAAAATAAGAGAAAGGGCTGAGGGAAAGAAGTGTTGGGGGAGGGGAGCAAAGTGCTCCCTGGGCGGGCGGACATGCAGGCAGGCAAGCCGAGGAAAACAGCCTTCCGGCTTTTTTCTGACGGACAGATCGGTCCAAAAGCTTATAGTCTCCGCCAGGTAGATGGACCAGCTCACAAAATCTCCGGACCCCAGGAGGGCAGGCTTGGCTACGACCTTCAGCGCTGCCAGGAAGGGTTAGTCTGCAACCCAGATTTGATTAACATTTAAATGCCATTCTGGGTGGGAGGGGGAAGAACTCAGCGACAGACCAACCCTCACTGGGTGCCTGAGAGACCAGCTAATCAGAGACCTCCCCCTTGATTGACTGATTCGTAAGGGTCAGGGCTGCAATAAGCCACAGGTGGGACCTGTCTCTGTCGATTCTTTTGAGCCTCCTCTCTGTCTTCGCCCTGAGTCCTTTGTTGTTTCACCAAGACTGAGGGGCAGGCCCTGTCGTCAAGCACACATCAATACAAGGGGCCTCACTGGGTACAGTTGCCAGGGATGCCACTGCCTGCTTCCTCTGCACAGTAAACTGGATGAGCCTCAGGCCTTTTGAGCATCCTAGGTGCCTTCTCCACCCCGGCCTCCTTTCTTTTTTCCCTCTCTGGGCCAGAACAAGGAAGCAACACATACCCCCTACCAGCAAATGCCACCTCAACAGCAGCTCTAATGGGCTGGTTGCTCTCTAGCTGAGCATCTCTAAGGGGAGTCCTTCCAGAAAACTTAAGCAGGAGCTTTAAAAGTCATTAGAAGTGCCCTTGATGAAGCATAGTGACCCCTGAGGCTGGAAAAAGCCAAGATGGTGCACGGAGCCCAGAACCCACGGGGAACCTGCATGAACGCGCGGGCGCGCGCGCACGCGCCCCACACACACACCAAGTAGTGCACTTAGGTGGATCCCGGCACCATCCTGAGACAAGTAGAGGTTTGAGACCATAAGCTAAGCAGGCTAATTTTGTTAACAACCTTGGTTGGATTTACATATCCAGGAGGATCATTGTCCTCCAAGCCATTAACACAGAGGTCTAAATAACTTCGTTAATGGGGCAGCAGTCAGACTCCACCCCAGCTTCCGGAGAGCTGCAGGAACCCTAAGCAGAGCCACGGGGGAGCCACTGCTCCGAATGGAAACCCTGTTTAAGATTTTAATTCCCAACCATCCTTTAACACTCTGTGCCCTGGGTCAATTTGTTTGTAGCTTCCATCCTGCCCTCTGACGCAGGAAAAGCAGGCACGGTGGAAACTCCGTACCTGTACAAATGGTATCTGCTCAGTCTGAGCTGCTTTCTCAAGGAGACTGCTCCATGCTTCATCACTGCGGGGGCCGTACAAAGGAAGACTGCTGGTAATGATGATAGTTTAATGAGCACCTAGTATGGGCCACTCCTATGCTGGGGTTCATATATATAAGGCATGCTGTTACTGGGCAATTTGGGGTTCCCTTTGAGTACTTAGTCTCATTTATTTAAAAAAAATTAAAAATGAACTCAAACGGAAGCTTGAGAACAATTTGATGAGAGTTTATGAGAGAAAAACACCAGGGCAAGTTGTGAATCTTGACAACTGCAGGAATGAGGGAAATGAAGAAGAGGAAGAGAAAAAATCAGATAAGGGTGATCCTGGGGGAGGGGTTCAGAGAAGGCCCCAGAGTGTCAAAGAAGCAAGTTAGTCTTTAGGTCACTATCCCTAAAAGAGATCAATAAAAGGCAGAGTAAAAATGTGCTTAGCATTGGGCTGCACATCTGACTTCAGAGGGCAGATTTCAAATTCTGTGCTCAGGACAAAGTGCACCAGCTCCACACTGTTAGAAACAGAAATAGTTTGTTAGGAAGGGTCTTGAAAGCACCCATGACTGTGGAAGTGAACTAGTGAGCAGAGGGAAAAGCCCCCAAAGAGCCTAACCAGGGGTGCAGGGTCTTTGCCCCAGTGATTGTCTCCCCTTTGTGTAGCCGGAGCTACTGCAGCCTGTAGCCTGTTGGCCAGAAGAGGCCTGAGAAGGAAGGGCTTCCCTGCCAACTGGCTTCTGTCGTATGTTAATCTTGTTTCAGGTCTGGTCCCCACTCAGCTGTCAGTGTGCCCTCCGTGATCTTCACTGATAATGAAGTCATGTCCCTGGAGAGACCAGGGAAGAGTAGGGAGCTTTTTAGGCTCTCAGCTCTGTGTTCCCGGGGAGCGGCTCAATTCTAGACTTGGTAGATGCTTCTTTGTCATAAAGGTAAAACCCACTCTAAGGGTCCTGACTGCCTCTCCTGTAACAAAAGAGAGATGAGCTAGGGCGAAGCATAACATTTATTTAATCCAAGATTTTCTGTGAGATGAGGTCTCCAGAAATGAAGGCACAAAGTTGACTGGAGAACTGCTTTTATTCTTAGGTTTACTGGAGAAGGGTCAGCCATGTAGACATGGGGTTTCATGGTGCTAACAGGCACCCTGAGGTGAGAAACCCCAGCAAAGGCCATGTCCTGGGCAGCACCTCTGGAATAAAGGTCCTCACGGAGAAAGGAACGTGGCAAGCTCTAGGGTCAATGGATTCTAGTCCCTACAACCCACCTTGAAGAATTCTGATCCTGATGGCTCACCTCAGAAGTAGACAGGAGGGCAGGATAGAGAGACTGTTTCAGAGGCTTATCCAGAGTCCTTTAGTTCAAAGTACTCAGGAAGTCACATATAATGGAGAGTCATTTTCTTAGTTCCAGCACCACAGATTGGCAAGTGTCTATCCAGAGTCCCAAGGTCAGGTTGCACAAGCCACTTACTTCAGTCACCAGGGGCACAGACCTAGAGCAAGTTCCCTACCTCCGTGCTCTGGGCTACCCAGCTGCATAGCTTTGAGCAAGTGACTGGACCCGTATAAGCCTCAGTTTCCCCTTTGTCCTCACCATGAGGACAGTATCATTCTGGCTGCTTTGTAATGGGCAGGAGCCTGGCTCACAGTAAAAGCTCACCCAGCTGTTTTTGATAACCCATCACACTGCTAGTGACCCTCTGAGGGCTTTGGTCTCTAGCTATCTCCCCTTCAGCTATGTGTATCAGTGCACAATTGGAGTCCCCTGAGGCTCTGTGCCATGGCACAGATGCCAAGAGCCACTCATGGAGGTGGTGACCAGATGAGGAAGAAGCATTTGTTAAATAGTCCTAAGCAGGAGCATCCCACCGTGGTTGGAAAGGTATAACTAAGGGCTCTGCTGGGTTATCAGTGGTCCAGGGTTGCTCAGTCCCACATCTAGACATGATAACTAAATGGCTCTTCCCAAGGACCATAGCCCTCCAATATAGCCCAGTTCCTCATGACACTTGTTCTGATCTACTCTGCCTTTGCTTGTTTCTTGAGGGTTGCCATACTTGGATTTTTAAAAATTTTTTTGGACAAGACTTTATTGAGCTAATACCATGTAGCAGAATATACCTGTACCATCCAGGAGCCTGTGGCCTAAAGGTAGTAGAGTCAGTGACAGTCACAGCTAGAGAAATGCCCTACAGCTGACACGACTGCCTTCCGCTTCTGTGCTCTTCCTAGCCCTGTGTAAAGCCACCTCAGGAGCACATAAACACACACATGGTGGGCCCTCCCACACTGTATCTCTTCACTCAGCTCTCCCACCCTGTCCAGCCAGAACTGCCACACTGTGTCCCTCACCCACATTGCCTCCTCCCTGCACTACTGGTGACTTGAAGTGCACCCAGGCCTTTGTGGCTCTGTGGGCTCAAGCCTTGGCTCCTTTAGGCTCCCTCCTCTACACCCTGAACCTCTTCTAAGGATTCCCTCCAGCTCCTATACATATCTCTACAGTAGTCATGAGCACCTCAGGGTAAGCAGGCATCCTCACAGTGTGACCGTGTGAAGCAGTGGTATAGCATGAGGCAGAAGGATGGGCAGAGTGGGTTTGGCAATAGCTGGGTCCTTAGGTCCTATGGGAAGGACAAGATATAGCGAAGGAAGGCTTGAGGGAGGCAGACCAGGCTACTCTGGGGATCTCAGACCAAGGCTATGAGGGTTCTGAGGTGATGTTGGGGCTGTCACATGCCTAGCATGAAGCATGTGGGGGCTAGGGGGTCAGTGGAGAGACCTGGGGCTGTTTTAGAGACCAAAGTCATCAGATAGCTTAGCTGGGCCTCAGTCTCATGAGTCCCCTTTAGGATTACTGATGGCTTGACTATCAGGTGGGAAGAGGCAGGCCTCTGGGATGCTCACACTGCTGCCTCTCACTCTGGTATGCCCACTCCATGTACCTTGGAGACTGGACCACCTCTCCCTCTTCTTCTGCACTTGTGTCCTGCTGGGCACCTCTCCCCTGGTCTATCTCTGGACCCCTCCTGACCCTCCCAGCTATCTCTCCACTGCTGCTTCCCACCCCAGTCACTCTCTCTCTCTCCCTTCAATTACCATAGCATAGAACAAAAGAATATTTTATTATTTGGTGTCTTTATTAAATCAAGTTTTATGTTCTCTATTTTTCACTTTTAAGGTGGATGAGCGCCACACTATATTTTTCTATTAAAAAGGTAAAAAGTCGGCAGAGTAGCTTTGATAGCCCCACAGTGGCTTTGTCCATTGGTCAGTAAATCTGGGATAGAAAAAGAGAAGGTGAGGGTCGGGCACTAGAGCTGCTGTTTGAAATAGAAAATAAGGATCTCAGTGAGACAGCATACTTTTCTGAGAGACCTTGGGGAACCAGACCGGAACTGGGCCCCTGGCTACCTTAGTCTTTACTGGGACACCAGGCTCAGCAGGGACACCTTGTAGAGCTCTCAAAGGCCCCAACTCTTTGTGCAGGATTTACCAGATTCTGCTGAGTGACAGCCTCCAGCCACTGAAACCCAGCAAGATAGTAGTGGCCCAGGGAGAAGAGGTGATGAGAAGAAGGCTCAGCTACTGCCTCCACCAGGCAGCCTACATGGACTGTCCCACCCACTTCCAATGTGCCTGTCTGTCCTACCGGGCCTGTTTTCAGTTTGCTCCAGTTGTCTATGTCACAGTACATATATGCTCACACACTTTTCATATTCCCAAACATCTCTTGCATTATAGATGTGACCAGACATCTCACAGGGAGCATCTTTCCCTGCCTACCCACATGTATATAACACACTCAGGCCTGCAGGCAGAGGGCTCCACGGTGTGCTCTCAAAAATGCACCTGCAAAGTCAAGTATGGTGGTGCATGCCTTTGAGGTAGGTAAATTACTGTGAGTTTGAGGTTAACCTGGTCTACATAGAGAGTTCTGAGTTAACCAGGGCTGTATGCTAAGTTCATGCCTGAGAAAGAAAAAAAAGGAAGGAAGGAAGGAAGGAAGGAAGGAAGGAAGGAAGGAAGGAAGGAAGAAAGGAAGGAAGGAAGGAAGAAGGGAGGGAGGGATGGGAAGGGAGCAGGAATTCCCAAACGCTCTTGCATTTAATGTGACAGCTACAGGCATACTCCTGCTCTAAGTAGAAGCATTAGGCACAGAGAGGCTCCACGGAGCCAAAAATACCGAAAGGCAGGAGTGGTGATGGAATGGAGGTGGTAAATAACTGTGAAGTTTGAAGGTAACCGCACATAGGAAGTTCTGAGTAACAGGGGCTGGATGGTAAGTATGCGAGAGAGAAAAAGGAAGGAAGGAAGGAAGGAAGGAAGGAAGGAAGGAAGGAGAGGAAGGAAGAAGGAGGGAGGGAGGGATGGGAAGGGAGTGGGAAGAAAGGAAGGAAGGAAGAAAAGGAGAGGGAGGAGAGAGAGGGAGGGAAGAACATGCACATATAAACACACTTCTTATACCACTGAGCAGGTACACGTGGTCTCTCTGAGAAGGCTTCTGCCCGTCCTCCTGCTCCTCCTCGACCTCCTCTACAAACCCTACCCAGACACAATTCAGAGACTTCCAACCCAAACTATGTGCATGGGCACACCCTCCACACATATGCACAAGACACACATGCACATGCGCATGCACACATGCACATGCAAACACACTAACACACACATGACTCACTTCCTAACCCCCTGCCCCTGACATCTAGGGAAAGAGCTGCTAAAAACCCAGCTGCTTCTTTCTTGTCACATCCTTCATTACATGATGAGTCACGAACGAGGTCTCTGCACTGTTGTCCTGGCTTCCTCCTCACCCACATCCACAGAGATGCTTTGAGCAGCATGGTGGCGCTGAGAGCCTCTGCAGGCAGGTGCATCACGGAGCCTGGAGGATGGGGAGGAGGAGGAGGAGGAGGAGAGAGAGGAGGAGGAGGAGGAGGAGGCAAAGGAGGAGGAAGATGGGCAGAAGCCTGCTGGAGAGTGGAACAGACCTTCTCCCTCCTGGACCCTGCCACAGGTCTCTGCTCACCTCAGAGAGCATGGGAAGCTAGAGTGGGACCACCCTGTCCCTGAGTTTGTAGGGAATACACATCTCTATTTCTACCTCAAACATCAGAGTGTTTCTTAGTTGATGTTTATATGGAGCCAAGCAGGAGCCTGTGGAAGAACCACCCTAGCCCATGTTCTCTGGGTTCTCTCAGTGCACGGTTAAGGGAGTGATGTGCAATGCCCCTACAGTACAGACCTTCTGATGCACATGCCACATGTGCCCTTTGTCCTGTAGAGCCTCATTTCTCCTTGGTGTCCAACAACAGCAGAGCAAGACTTCTTGCTCTTCATGACCTTTGCTGACCACACAACAAGACTTAGTCTGATGGTCTGTAAATGTGAACAATAGTACTTCTTTGCACAGCTAGCTGAAAGGAGCCTGGCTTCTGGCATCCAGCCTGGAATAAAGCAAATGCTCGCCCGGGGCTCGTCCCAACCCTGGAGTCTATATCTTAAGGAAAAATGAAAAACTCATACTGCTGGCTCTGATCCTCCTCCTGAGAGAGTGTCTGGCCTCCACTCTCAGGGTGTCATGTCTGCCTGAAGTCTGAGCAGAGTGGAAGGCAAGCTAACCACCTCCCCAAGTTCTTAGCACTGCCAACAGCATCACTACATCCACTTTCGAGGTCACCCTGGCAGCTCTTGGTCCCTATAGAACATAGGTCGGAGATGCTAGCTCATCACCACTGCCAGCTGCCTCCCTGCCCTACGTGGTCCTCTCAGCTCCACATTCCAAGACCACCCTCACCCCAAATCCCTCTGCTGTCCTCATACCCTTCCATGAGAGCTAGCCTAATTCTCCACTGCTGCCCTTAGTGATTGCTCTGTCTAGATTGACTCTGGAGGTTTTCACTCTGGTGCTCAACCAAGCTTAGCATTGGTTCCTAAACTACCTTCACAAAAGGGCACTGTCTTAAGCGTTCTTGTAAGCCCCTGCCTCTGCTGGTGGTCTGCAGCAGAGTCTTGTACCACTAGCCTACACCAACGTCCTACAGCCTGCTGAGGGTCATTCTGCACCCATGCACTTCACTGATGACTGAATGTCAATCAGCCTGCTCCCACTGCCATGCCTCTATCTTTCCTGCCATTCCTTGGAGCCTTTCACTCCTCATCTTCCCCATCTACCTGAGAGAGGAAGCTTCTACTATACCTTACCCTGCCTCTGGCATCCACTTCTAGATTCTGACCTGAGTGTGGATATTGTCATAGTGGCTAAGGGAAGAGTACCCTCTCAAGGACCAGACTAGTGACTTCCTTCCTATGAAAAAGGATTAAGGTGGGCCAACAAGACAGCTCAGCTGGTAAAGGTTCTTGCTGCCAAGACTGACAACTTGAGTTGATCCTCAGAATCCACTTGGTACGAGGACAGAGCCAACTCCTGCCAATTGTCCTCTGATCAGTACATATATACCAAAGCAAACACACATACCCTGACACAGAAATATAAATAAATAAAACTTTTGTAAATGGAAAAAGGAGGAGATATGGAAGAATCAAAGAGTGTGTGTAACTCCTCAGGACAGTCCTGGTGGGAATGAATCCCTCTGCTCAGAAGTTACAGCCTCAGAACCATCCTGCCTGCCGGTTCTCTACCCTATTCCTGTCTTTACCTTGTCCAAGGGAAGAGACACTTAAGACAGTTCATAGCTTCCAGAATAAGTTGTCTAAGATGGAAGGAGGAGGACAATGTTAGCATCCCACCATACACCTGCCTTGATTGGATGGGGACCATGGGTGCATATAACATTGTGCATCCCGTCTTCATTCCATAAACTTCTCTGTTGGCCTCTTCTATGGTGCCTGGAGCTGCCACCCCTGAAAAGGTTCATTATCTTCTGCTAAAGTATTATTATTATTATTATTATTATTATTATTATATCAATATTATTATTGTCGTCATCATCATTATCATCATCATTATTTGTTCTAGCTCTGTATAAGGGTAAATCCAGTCGTTCCCTACATATCAAGGACAACTCATGGGGCAGGAAATTGGAACTGAGGCCATGCAGGACCTTATCAAGACCTGGACTTGAAGCTGAGACCTAATAGAATCATCCCTGGGTATTCTGGGCCCTGGGCCCGAGGCACAGACTGGAAGCTAGGCGAGGAGCCCTTTCTTATAGAAATAGCTACACATAATGTGTATAAATGTATAGAATAATCAGCAACAGAGACTCAGCTGTCTGCCACTGGTTTGCAAGATAAATTACATTAATCAACATGATGCCTTCAGAACTTTTGGTGAGCTGTTTCTTATGCTAATTGGGCCACTTAAAGGAGTGTCAGTGGTACCAGGGTTCCTCTCTGACTGTCAAGGCGATTACTGGCATGTGCAAGACCCGCCCTTCCTGCCCCTGCTTTTTTGACTAGCACACATTCTTTTAAAAATATAATACTAGTGAGAAGAACTATGCTAATTACCTGCCCAAAAATAAAACTTTGGAAGAAAAGGGGAAGTGGGCGTGAGTGGAACTGACCCACTGGAGGGCTGGCTTGTGTCACCTTGAAGTCAGTATGGAAGTCTCTGGGTGGGACCTTCAGAGATGGATGGTGGGGTCAGGGCAGAGATCCAGACCCGCTGCTGCTATTGAGAATCCTGAGTCAGGACTTCAGGTGGCATGTGCCATAAACCTAGGGAATGGGGATCCCAGAGTCACAAGTCTTGGATGCAAGAAGCGTACAGTCAGAACCAGGCACTCAGAGCTGCGTTGACACCAGCTGCCTCTGTCTGTTCTCTGCTTGGTTCCTTACACCCATATCTAGACTCTAGACCTCAGAGGAACCTTTGAGAGGCCGTCTGACTTCAGCTTGAACTGGCAAGGCAAGTTCAGCAGAAGAAGACATACCATGGTGGTCGTCCTCACGAAGTATCAGAAGGGAGAGGACATTTAGAATAGGATCTAATGGCAGTTGGTCCTACACTATGGAGAGCGGACTGGGATCTAATGGAATCCATGCCACCCTGTGTTAGAGCTGCTGGTAATGGCCAGGAAGGGTTTTGAGCGGGTGGGGACTATAGTCAGTCACTTGGGCAATAGTCATGAGCAGTTTGATGTTCAGACAAGAAAGCGCTTGAATGGCTAACTCCTCAGAAGTAGGAACTCTCTGGAGGTTCTGGGAACAGGTATTCACAGCTTTTCCTTCCCAGAGTGAGCGATTCTTGCCCTAATCATGTTCACCAGGACAGTCTTGGGCGTGTCTCAAGAGCAATATGACAGCGTGCAGCCTGTGTTGTTGCTTTTCAGGGAGCCACTTCCACACCTGTCCCTTGATAGTCAAGGTCCTTCATCTGTACAAGATGCTCATGCCCCTAGGTCTGTTACAACTGTGTCCCTTTCCTAAATTCTGAACCCTAACCTTTATAGTTTTAGTGTTTCAAGATCGGGTTTCTCTATGTAGTCCTGGCTGTCCTGGAACTCCCTCTGTAGACCAAGCTGGCCTCCAACTCAGTGATCTGCCTGCCTCTGCCTCCTGAGTGCTGGAATTAAAGGCACATACCACCCACCATGCCAGACGCCACATCCAAACTTAAGGACTTTCTTTCCCTCTTTGCTGCTTCCTCCCCTCCCTGCATAGACTGCTAGACTATGGTGATGATGCCAAGCATACTCCAGTAACCACACACCACACTCTTGGACTTGACACCCAAGCTGCCTCGGTCTGTTCTCTGCTTGTTTCCTTACACCCATAGCTCTTGTCCATGAACTTTGTCCAGAAGCCTCTATGTAGCATCTCTAACCCCCAACTCCTCTTACCACAGGTGTGCTCTCCCTGAGCCTTGCCTTGATGGATGCATGTCCTTCTCAGCTTCACAGTACTGGCAAAAGGACACACTCCCACGTGTCCTTCAGGACTCAACCAATCATGCCTGTCACTCTAAAACAAGTCCTCTCTCACTCTCCATTTTGTGATTCTGATGGGTCAGGATGCTGCCTATGTTCAGCGCACCTCCCTGCTTTGTCTGTTGGTTGGAGGTGGGCCTGTGCCTCTCCCAGGTACGGACTTAGCACAAAGCGCAGTGGCTGGCCTATCACTTAGACTGCCTTTCTGCTTGGAGAGTAAAGGCATGCTACTTGTCATTTTGTCTTTGTGACTGAATGAGAAATTCTTCTTTAGAGTCACTGCAATTCCTGCTGTCATTGAAGTCCACTTACAGATCATTTTAAATTGTTTCCTGATTCCTTCTCCCCTCTCTAATCCTACCAGAGAGGACGGAGCAATGGCAGACATCTCCGTCTCAGGACTAATAGGCTCGCTAGCATCCTGGTTTCTCCAACCACTTCCATGTGGTTCACATTCCGCAAACAGCTGAGTGGAGAGGGGTGACAAACCTTGGCTGGACGCAGCTAGGTTCAGCTAGGGAGGGTGTGACCTTTTCCCCACCACTCAGGAAACAGAATGAACTGTAACAACCCTTGTCTTGGAGCTTTCCAACTGTGTTTCTATGGAGTGTGAGTCATGTACTGTCCAGCAGTTCCCTCCTGTTTCTTGTCACCAATCAGTGACACAAATGCCTCCTTCCAAAGCTCTCTCACGTCTGAGAGCATGCTGTCACGTGTTGTTCCCACCCGGGAGAGGGGAAGCCCTGGACAGCGAGGCTTGTGTTGTCCAGGCCCAGTTCCATCAAAATAACTCCATCCCAATGACCGGGACCTCTTAAAGTCCCCCAGCCATGTGCAGGAATGTCCCCACTCCACTCCTCCTCCTCACTTCCAGGACAGTGAATCACCAAGCCCTGGAGGTGATAATTCTCATCACCTCCAGCGTCACAGGGAAGGGCTGTGTCTCACTTTGAGGCTATGTCATCCTTAAGTTTCCTTGAAGAAGGTTGGGGAGGTGACGCAGCAGCTGCGCAAACCAAGATGATCTGAGATCAGTCCACAGAACTCACATGAAAAAAGTCAAGTGTGGACCAAAGTGTTTGTAATTCCAGCTCTGGGGAGGCGACAGGCAGGTGGATCCCTGGAGAAGGCAGCCGCCAAGCAGGGCTTGGAACAGGTAAGTCCGACCTGTGGCCTTCGTGGAGTCTGAGACAGCTATGGATGCTGCCCAACACAAAGATCAATCATAAACATAAAACATTAGGTGTGTGTAATTTATTATTATTATTATTATTAATTTATTTATTTATTTATAACTTGATCTTGCTGTTCTCAAGTGTGAATTTTATTTAAGACCTTGTGTTGAGGTGTCAAAAGATTGAACATATCTGGTAGACGGACCTCCAACAGGAACATGCAGCCTGCCTTTAGGCCATTTTGTGAGAAGGGGACAGGCAAGGGCCTGTCAGGTGCTCCCTGGGAGACTTCCCAGATGAAAGCAGACACTCAGAGATCCGAGCGTAGGAGTGGGGGATGGGCCCGCGAAGCCCTTATTAATAAATGAATAATTGGCCTAGCGTTCCCCTGATGGATGGGCATAGCAGCATGCCAGCATCTTACACAGAAGGGCCACAGATCAATCTTCACTGCGTGGCTGCTGTCACCACTTAGCCAGGGAGGGTGGGTGACTGGAGACCTTGGAGATTGCAGTGTACCCGGGCTTTAAGCTAGACCTGACTTGGCTTTCCGACCATGTATTCAGAGGCCCTTGACACCTTAATGGGGGGTGGGACTGTTTCCTCAGATTTAACTCACCTTCACAAGCCCAGAGCCCTTCCTCTCTGTCTCCATCAAAAGTGCCTAAAAGCACATCACTAGCAAACTCCCAGACTCTTATCCACCTTCAGTGCCCCAGCAAGCAAGCGTGAGAGCATCACTATCTCCCCCTCCTACTTCTGGCAGGCCTGGTGTAGCTGAGGAACAATGAATGCTGCATTAAATTCCGCCCTCTTTCTCCACTTTCCCGGCTCAGCCCCTCCCCCATCCTGCACACTTTGCTCCTGCAGGTTGCTCTGAACAATCAAACCTAAGCAAGTGCAATGGATTGAGATTAAGGCACTGTTGGGACAAGCAGGACATGCCCCTCTGAATCTTCAATAAGCATCTCTAGGGGGACACTGGCAGGCCACGGTGGCCCCAGGGCATTTCCTCTTCCCTTGGAGCTCAGGTTCACGAAAGCCTGCAGCTGTGCGTGTGCATGCTGTCATTGTGCTTCGCTGAACACTGAGAGAGCAAGCATTCATGGCTTACAGGGGAATCTTCCCTCATGTTGGTGAGGACTATTTTTTTCTGAAATCCCTTCTGCTAAAGCTGATGACAGTGCCATCTTTCCATATCCGGCTTAAAAACAGGCAGCCATTGGTGTCAGGGCTGAACGTGGTGGCGCTCACTTAGAATCCCAGCAATTAGGAGGCAGAGATGAGAGAATCAAGTTCAAGGCCTGGGGCTAGGGAGAGGGCTCATTCAGGAAAATGCTTTCTGCAAAAGCACCAGGAACCCACAGAAACAGCAAAGTGTGGTGGCAAGTGCTTAGAATCTAAGCACCTGGGAGGCAGAAACAGAAGATCGAAAGCTGTTTAGCCAGACAGCTACGGTGATTTGAATAGGAATGGTCCCCATAGGTTCATATATTAAAATGCATGGTCATTAGGGAGTGGCATACTTGACAGAGATTAGGAGGTGTGGCTTTGTTGGAGTGGGTGTGGCCTTATTGGAGGAAGTGTATCCCTTCCTCCAATTAGTCTTTGGGATTTCAAATGCCTAAACCAGGTGCAGCATCTCTGTCTTCCTGCTGCACGGGGATGCGAACGAATGTAGAACTCTCAGCTACCATGTCTGCCTGTGCTACCTTGCTCCCCTCCATGAGGATAATGGTCTAAACCTTGTAAACTGTAAGCCAGCCCCAATTAAATGTTCTCTTTTGTAAGAGCTGCCATGGTCACAGTGTCCCTTCACAGCAATAGAGCACTGACTACGATACCAGCCTAGCTGAATTGGCTTATCTTAAGTCTCGGTGAGAAGCCCTGTCTCAAAAACAAGGAAGATATTTCCTTAGGAACAACATTGAGGTTGACTTCTAGTTTACATGTGCATGTACACACATACATGCATATAAACATAAGCAAATGCAAACACACACATACATGAAAGTGTTCAAGGCTATCTCCTCAACTACCAAGTGAGTTTTAAGGCTAGCCCGGGCTACCTGATACCTTTTTCCCCCCCACAACAAAACAAATAGCCTCAGGGAGCCACTGTGATCTGGATACCCTCTTTCTCCAACCCCCAATCCAGGGCCCACAATGTGTGAACCATACAACACACCCCAGTGCTCTGCCAGAACCTGCCAAATCTCCAGGAAGTCACTTGTACTATCCCAGGGCTGTGTGATGGCCTAGTGTGGGCCAACAAACCTTCCCTAGGCACTGTGCAGACAGGTAAGTGGCAAAGGTGTCCCCAACTCATGGCTTTTGTCTGGTACTCACTCTAGTGTCCAGCCCTGTGGTTGACTCTATCGAGATAGGTGTTGATTTCTAGAAGATTCCTGAGTGAGCCATGCTGAACAGATGGCAAGAGAGTTCTGGGCAAGGGGTATCCAAAAAAAAAGAGAAAAATGGAAGACAATGGATTGATGCTCAGAAGCATAAAGAGGGTTCTGACGGAGTGTTTAGGGAGTGGGTGAGAATCTTTTTTGGGAGAGATTACTCCAGTCAGTGTGGGTGTATATGGAGTGGCGATAAAGGAGGGAGGGAGGAAGTAATCGTGAGGATGATGGCAAGCAGTTAGTGTGGGCAGCCTAGCATGAGTGTAAGGTGGGCTTCAGGGAGTCTGGAGATAGGCTAGAGTTGACCTCAGCAGGCCGGAACACACATTCCCAGAGAGCCAGAGTTTGTAGGGCATGAAGTCTGGCATATGCTACAAGCTACCCTCCCATTGTTCAAGAATGCCCAGCTCTCATCAGATAGTGTCTTCCTATCCTTCAGGGTCTATGTATACACCCCACACACAACCGGTCACACAGGCAGGGGTTGCTGAACACAAAGCCCAACCAACTCCCAGGTTTCAACTTTAGGTTGCATTTTGGTGCCATCTGGTGGTCATATGCAGTACCACACTGCCTAGGTTTACATTATCTTGTAGCTTAAGGGATGTTACATTCCCTCTTTCCTACCTTCACACACACACACACAGAGAGAGAGAGAGAGAGAGGAGAGAGAGAGAGAGAGAGAGAGAGAGAGAGAGAGAGAGAGAGAGAGAGAGAGAGAGAGAGAGAGAGAGAGAGAGAGAGAGAGAGAGAGAGAGAGAGAGAGAGACAGAATAACTAGTGACTGTCCATGACAATGCCCCAACACCCAGATTCACAATGGCTCACAACAGAACTCCAGAAGGTACACACAAACACAGACACAGTTGCACCACACACACTATTCACTTCTTCTCACAAAAGCATATTTAAAGCAGAGACATATAAGGCTCTGCTCTCAGCCTAGCACAGACATGACCAGAGCCAACATCTGCGTGTTCTCAACAGCCCAATCTGTTTCCAGCACAAGTGAACCTCCGAGTACAGCATCTCAAGCTCCCACGTAGATTAGAACACCCACATGCTTTAGGAATCCCCTCCTCTGTGTACAAATTGGAGTATTAGGTAGAAACCCCGCTGGTTTCCTTGCTTTTATAAACCTGGCATTCATGGAGACCATCAGGGACAGGACAGGGGTGAGTTGTTTCACTGGTCCCTTCTTCCCTTCCATGTTAGAACCCAAAGGCTGTGTGTGTGTGTGTGTGTGTGTGTGTGTGTGTGTGTGTGTGTTAATAAGACAGGTAAAATTAGATCCTTTCTCAACTGAGGTTGTCCCACGTGGCTCAAACGAATCTCCATACATATTAGTGCCGCATTAGTTATTATTTGACCTCCTCCCCGACAGCCCATGATTTCCCAGAAGATTCTGAGATGGGGAGAGGATGGTCACACAGGAGCCAGCAACGGGGATCTGACTTCTCCCTGCTTGGCCTGTGCTCTCTACAATAAGGGGTGTGAAGTGCAGTGCAGAGGCCCAGGGCAGGGCAGACAGGCCACCTCATCCTGTGACTCCTGTCTCCCAGAAGCCTGTCCAGCCTGCGGAAGCAGGGATCCTTCCCGCTGGCACAGCAGCAATTGAAAACAGACGGGGATCACTGACCCCGCATTCTGGGACTCTGAGCATTGTGCTCTGCAGCCTGAGCCTGAATGCTTTGTTGGCTCTTGGGAGTGCTGGCAGTGAGCAGAAAACCTTAGGAGGATGGAGCCCCACCCCCTTCTCTAGTGTGTGTGTGTGTCTGTGTGTGTGTGTGTGTATTTTCCCATTTCAATCTATTGTACAGGAGCAAAATGGACATAACCCACCCTCATAGGACAGAATTGTAGGGATGGATCTAAGTAGCCAGACTGCAAGGACAGGAAAGGCTGGCAGGGCAAGCACCTCTGCTTTCTGCTCTGTTAGGCGATGCTTCAACCCGTTATTCACCATGGAACCCAATGAGAAGTCTCAAAGGTTTTTGCCCTTCCCGGTCTCTCAAGAGGCTCTCATCACCATGGCTGCTGAAAGCCATTGTCTACAGAAGGCATATCTTGTACTTACAGCGTCGGGGCAGAACACAGGGCTGTGGGTGGTGTGGGTGGATCATCCCTCAGCCTAGTTTCAATGTGAATGTAGCTGATAGAGCAGTGAGCTCAAGTCATGGAGGATGCCTCCTCCTGGAGGGTGCCATGAAGCTGCTTTCTGAATTGTGGGTGTTAGAGTTAGACCCTTTCATCTCCTCTGAGTCTGTGACTCCCAGCTGCTGTCTTCCCGATCGGGATGGCTGTCTGTCTGACAAGATCCAGCAGACTGTACACTCAGGTCATAAGCAAGCCCTGGTCTAGAGAGGATCCTGACCACTGACATCTGTCCTCTGTCCTGTGGACAGGATGGTGGGAGAAGACACTCAGCTCAGGAACACGTTTGGAACAGTTGAGTGGAGGAGAGGCCAGCCATCAGCCCATGTCCCCACTGAGCTCTCTTCCTGTTCCAAGACTGGTCCATGTGTCAGAGAACCTGCAGCTCCTGAGGGTCTCCCATTTCTATGAGCCCAGAGCCCCATAGAAATATTCTACTGCTGTATTTAGAACCTCAAATGTCATTGTCACTCCTCAAGGGACCCCAACTCAGTCAAAGTGCCATTTATGAGCTTTATTTCCTGACATTTTGGACATCAAACTGGTCCCCCTGCCCAGGTGCTGACTGTGTTATAGAAAGATTTCCTGAAGTCAGGGTTTAGAGAAAAATGTGCCCACACCCATCAAGCTATCCCAGGCTTGACACCACAGTGAGTGTTAGGAAGGTGAGACGTCCCTGTCGCAGCTGTCACAGGGATCTACCACAGGTTCTTAAGGGAGAAAGGGGCACAGCAGGGCTGATAGAAGATGGTGTATAATACCACATGAGATGCATTGCATGGAGAAAAACCAGTAACACTGAGTCCTCCTAAGTCACCAGCATCACCAAGCCTGGTGGTGGCTGCTCCTTGGAGACTCAGTGCTAACTTTGACCCTTATCCCTGTTGCATTCTGCCATGTGTTCACACCAAGCTATCCTGGGGTGGGGGGAAGATGTTGAAGGCTTTTCCTGTGAGTGAAAATAAGCTAGACACACTTGCATACACATATATGTGTGCTCACCTGCCTGTGTGATAAAACCCAAACATCCAGGCACTGGTGAGAAGTGTCCTGTCCCTAGATCCTTAGGAGAACCACCAAGAGTTCCGTCTGAGGGACACACAGTCCCCCTCCCTACACTGAGGGAGTGGCCTAGCCTCAGGGCAAAATTTATCATCATTATCCTAATATCATCTCTAGTCTCGGCAGTGGCAGTAGCTAAAGAAAATACCAAGGCTTAAGTCGGGGCGCAGAGAGAAAGTCAGGAGATAGGAAATATGATTTATGACGGAAATCAATGCAATCATAATACTCCGTGCTTATGAAATTGGGCTGTGCCTCCTGGGCCCACACAGGCCCACTTCACTTCAGCCCTGCCTGTCATCAGAGCTGGGGAATATGTGAATCTGGGCGGAGAAATCTAAATGATGTACACTACTTGCCTCCTTTCCAGCCTTCCTTGGCGGTAGTAGGGGAGCAGGGTATTGTCCAGAGGGGTAGCAGAGAGAGCAAGTGGCAAGTGATATCAAGCTGAGTCCCCAGCACTTTGCTGGTATCTTGACCTACTTGGCCTGTACTGTTCTGGAAACCATTCACCCAGGAAAGGCAGTTGTGATAACACGAATCCTCCGTGAAGAGGGGCACGGTGCCTCAGTGACTGGGGTGAGGTAAGCTGTCTACCGTTACCAAGCTAGCCTCAGTAACCTCTCAATATTATGGAGCCAGGTACCAGGTGCCAGCTTAGCATAAACGTTAAAGTAACTGCCAGGGAAGTGGAAAGTTACAAGAAGGCTCCACCCAGAACATGCCCT
Source organism: Mastomys natalensis (assembly GCA_021653895.1). NCBI lineage: Eukaryota > Metazoa > Chordata > Mammalia > Rodentia > Muridae > Mastomys > Mastomys natalensis. The sequence goes on from JAJTUV010001385.1 coordinate 200,457, forward strand.
ATCCAACATACAGCATCCTGCCAATAGCGTTACCCTGTGAGCTAAGCTGTGCTCTGTGCAGGTGATGATGTGTGGTGCTGGTGGTAACTATGGTGACTAGAAGTAACGATGACAGTATCGATGATGGTGAGAGGAGGTCACATGGCAGTGGTGACCATCAGTGGTGATTATAATGTGCAACAACCAGTAGTCATGAGTGTTTCCAGGTTCACGTGTTGTTCATAGAGCTGAGGTCAGGTAAGACATGTAGACTCTGTGGAAAGCCCTGAGGTCATATCATTCCCACTTCTCAACTGTTCTAGAACCGTGGCAAAAATTATACACCCTAGTCCAGTGGCTTGGGAGACTCTGGGGACACATGTTCTTTTTGTGTATCTGAGCATGAACATGCTTATCCTCTTTCTTCAAAAATCTCTGAACTCCTTGACAACTCGTTTGAGCTAAAGATAAGGGCCAGTGGACAGTAGAATCAGGACTCTCAGTTAGATATTGATCACCTGTGGTAAAATCTCACACAACGAAGGGCTCCTTCCAAGGGCGTCTCCTTCAAGGTCCCTCAGTACAGGGCCGGGCTTCTGGTAGGGTACCTGGATGAACTAATGCCGTCAGGAGCAGCTCGTTTGTGACTGCCAGCTGCTGAATTCACAGACTCCAGGAGAGGTATCTGGAGGGTTGCTAGGGCTCTGGTGAGTGGGATTTTGCTGAAGGGGAAACAGAGTTCCACCAAGGGAATCTTTGGGGCCAGATATCTCAAGGCACTTTCAATAGGGCTGAAGAGAAAGCAAGTCCAAGAGGAAGATGTGGAACTTAGGGTGTGTATTCTCCCAGCACCTCCTTTGCTACTGGACACGGGAGCTCTGGCCTCTCCTAGCGTGTCCCTCACCAGATCCCATGTCACTGTAGGCTGATTTCTAATGGAAGGTGGACAGAGGTGACATCTTAGAAGCAAGAAGGGCTATAAGAAAGCATCCCTTGGGCAGGCCCCAGATAAACTGATCGGCCTGCAGGCAAGCATCAAAAGGATGAGTAAGTCAGGCAAGATCAGGAAGGAAGAGATGCTGAGAGGGTGGGTTGTAGCTCAGAACCTGAGGTTACAGGGCAACCCAGCAGCTGGACTGGGGTCAAGGTGATTGTGCTGGTATTTCAAAGGGCATCTTGGGGCCAGCACTTGCCTCGACAAGACCTCAGGAGCTCAATAGACTTTCCAAACCTAATTAGTGTTTAATGGTCTGGAGAGACACGGCTTCCACCGTCACTGGCTGCGCCATGGCCGTGCTGTCCAGCCGAAGGTTCTTAATTAACCTTTAAAAAGCCAATCTGCTGGGCTGCCATGGGAGGTCACATACCTGTCACCACTTGAATGCTCACATCTAAGGACCACACTGTCCCATGTGTGATTCTGAGGGTGATACTAACCACTGCCTTGAAGCAGGGTCTGGGAGGTGTAGTGGGGATCTGTGTGCCTGTGGCTGCTGGCCTGTGACTAGCATGGTGAGGGGACAGTGATAAGAAATAAACAGTGGAGAGCAGGCAAGAGGGAGACTCGGATGCCTGCTGCCTTCAGGAAGTGTGCTCTGGCTAGCTCCTCCAGAGTACAGGCAGAATGGGCAGCCTAAGGAGCCAAGCCCTGTATGTGGACACAGGGGTCCCTGAGCCTTCCAGCTGTTCCTGGCTCATAACTATTCTGCCTGAGGCACATATGGGACAAAGCAGGGCTGAATTAATGGAGGTGGAGGGTTGGGTTCTAATCTCAAAAAAGCAGAGGTTTTGGAGGGATCAGGTAGGCCTTGTGTACTAACGGTGAACAGTGGGCCCCAAAGGCAGGAACTAACCATGGGAACATGTCTGGCTTTGGGCTGGAGATCATGCTAGGGAGAATAGCTAACTGACAGCCAGAATGTACCCGAGGCAGGGTCAGAATGGCAAGATAGAGTTTAGGATTACCTCACAGGGCTGCAAGCCAAGTAGAATCTCCAAGGAGGACGAGGAAAGGGGCAAAACAAAGGACCAGTGGCAGCTACAAGAACCCCAGTGTTTAGACAGGAGGAGCACATGGACCTACCTGGCCGGAAGTGGGGCAAGGAGGAGTCACAGGACAGCCGAAGAAAGACAGTGTGCAGATGAGAGAGCACAGCTTCTTACCATTGAATACACACTCCACCCATATACCGCATGCACGTCACACACATCCCATATCACACCTACGTATTGAATCACACACACACACACACACACACATTGCTTACAAATCTACTGCCACCCCCACTCTGGTCCATTCACCTGAAATGTGCCCCCCCCCCGCACACTTCTGTAATCATCTTCCCCTCACCCCACACCCCAGTTTATATACATGCTTATACTTGCACCCAAGCCTGACACACTTGCAAGCAGTGCCCGTGACCCAGAGACCCTGGCATGTTCCAGAAGGAGGGCCGTGATCGATGCTTATTAATGAAGCTGCCCCGGAGATGGCTAATTGATGGTAGTGTGCGGCTGTTGTCTGGAATTTAACCTGATTCATCATTTAGCCTGTTGGAGGCTGGAGAGCTGTGTTAATTAATGCCAGGAAAACAGGCTTGGACGAGCTGGGTGCAGGCTCACATTAGAACATTGGAGCACAGGGGCAGAGGGAGGGAGAGAAGGAGAGAGAAAGAGAGGGAGAGGGAGAGGGAGAGAGGGGGAATGATTAAATCAGAAGCCCAGAGACAAAACAAATTTCAAAAAGCAAATGCCGCTGCCTGCTGTTCAGAGATGACTCAGGTTTGCGCTTGGCCGACATCACCAGATTGTGGCGTGGGGATTAAGAGCAATTTCCTCTTCATTTGTCATTTACTTCGTGTGGGCTTTCTCCCCAGGCCTATGCTGAGGCTGAAGCCTTGGGAGAGAATTAAGAGGGTTCAGACTTAGGAAGGAAGTGGAAGAAACCTGGCTGGGGACAAGCCTTGTAGGATGAGGGGACATGAGCGGGAGAGGGGCCACTCGAGACTCAGAGCATGTGACTCGGGTCAGATAAGAGAACAAGGAAGAAAGGAAAGGGGCAAATGACACAGAAAAGGGTCTTTTTTCCAAGTCCCTGGGCCTGATCATACCGCTTCTCCATGCTAGCTGGTTCAGGAGGCTCCAGATTTAAATCTCCAGAGGCAATAGTGCAGCATGGACTAGGATGTGTCAGCTGAACTGTGAAGGCAAGACAGGTGTTCTAGGCCTGATGCTTTGATTAAAAGACTCATGTATATGTTTACAAGAAGACACTAACCTTAGCTGTGAAGAACTGCTCAGCCACGGTGCACCGTGGGAGGCAGGATCAGCTGCAGCAGGTGAGGAGGGGACATGAGATAGATTCACATTTGGAAGTAGAAAACTTGGCCTTCCTGAACACCAAAGGTAGCCCACACGACCATGAGACTGTCATACATTCACACTCCATGGAGATCTCCCCTCCCCAAGCATCTACCTACCCACCAGATAGAGAGGACTTTAAAAAGCCAGCAGTTGGTCCCTGCCTATGTGGGACTATCTGACCATCAGGACTAGGTTCTACTACAGGTAGAAGTGTAAAGTCCAAGTCATAATTGCTTCAGAAAAATAAAACCATCAAGAATAGATCTAACTAAGGAGGTAAAAGACTTCTACCTTGAAAAACTTAAAGTGCAGGGGAAAGGAGGGAGGGAGGGAGGGGGAGAGAGAGAGAGAGAGAGAACAGGCCTTTAATTCCACACATTATCCAGCTTCTGGATCTGAGCAGGAGGAGTCATCTTTTGGGTACTGCTACAGTGAGTCAGCCACAATTAATCATCTATCCACAACACCATAAGTATCTCAAGTAATTAGACATAACAAAACAATCAGGTAAAAAGTAACACACATAGACTGAGAGATGTCATCAATAAAGTGTTTGCCACACAAGAATAGACTGAGTTCAGTCCCAGCCTTACAAAATCAGCTTATAATGGCAGGCTGTATCTGCATTCAGGAGGAAGCAGTTACTTCCTGAACTCACTGTCAACCACACAACAAGCCAAGTACAGTGGCCAAGAACGAGCAGGTAGCTTTCTTCAAATGGCAGTGAACAGGTGTGGAAAGGGCAGAGTCACAGAACGCTCTGCACAGAGGCACCAACTAACATTGTGATGAATGAAGAGGAGTGAATTATGAATCAAGTTGGTAGTATTGAAAAAGTAACAAACACCTGATAGACAAGTAAGAGGACAAAGCTGGACAGAGCAAAAGGTAGGCCTCTGGATGGGACAGATAATAAGTACCACATATCTCTGCCACCTTGCTTCTAGGTCACACATGGCCCTCCCACCATAGTCTCAGACTTTCCCCATAGAAGCAGGGAGAGCCATAGGAGGGCAGGGGAGTAGATGGCTATAGGACACTGTGCTAAGAGTTTCATTAAGCCCCCTCCCCCTGCATCCTAGGAGGGTACGCCTTTAGGGATTAAGTAACTGCTGTCTCTGTGACCAAGTATACTGCAAAGCTAGGATAGAAATCTGGGCCTGGCAACTAAATCAGAGCTGCTTTCATCCAGAATTATCCATCCAGTGTTTGTCAGTCATCATGCACCCCCACCCTAAAGAGGGTTAGTGACCCAGCCTGGCTGAGCAGCTAATTAGTTTGGTTTCCACGGCAGCAGCAGCGCTTAACTGAGACTGTGAGGCTCCTCCCACATCTGCCAGCACAGCCCTGCTGGATGAGTGGGAACAGTAAGAGGAAGACGGACAAGGAATCCTAGGCACTGGGAGACTCAGAGTCTAGACAGGGACACGTGGTCACTAAATCCCAGCTTTCTTAGGGTCAGAGATCCATAGGCTGCATCTTGGCAACCTTCTACTTCACCTGTGCTAGCCCAGAGAAGTGTAAATCACAAAGACTCCTCCTCTCCTTACTGGATCATGGAGGATCAGGGAACAATGGAGATCAAACACTGGGAGGTCTTCTCTGTACTGGAAGCAGCAGTGGCCTTGGGCTGGGCCTGTCACAGAACCTCTGACCAGTCCAGAGCCCAGGAGCAAGGGGAGAAACCCTCCTTCTAGCCCTTTAGGTGAAAGGGAAGTAGATTTTATACATAAATTCAAGGCAAAGTGGAGGAAAAGGCCCAGAGGAGGAGGTAGAGGAGGAGGAAGAGGAGGAGAACAGGAGGAGGAAGAAGGTGAGCAGATGGAAGGAGTGTGGGTAGCATAAGCCGCCTACCAACAGAACAGCCTCCCAATGCTGCCTGCTGCTGCTGGCTGGACACTGTAGAGCAGAGAAGCCTGTTGCATAGCAACTGCCGGGCAGCCTGCTTGTGGGGCTGGACCACAATGGATGTGTAGGCTGCAAAGGGGGCTGCTTGGACTGAAAGCTCTGCCTTCCACACGTCATCTTAATCCCTTTGCAGGATTTGGCCTGGGGTGAGGGGTCACTTGGGAACCAAAAGTATAGCTGTGCCATGGGATAATTAATCCATTTGTTTAGTGCTTTCCTGGAATCAGCTCTGGACTCCTACCTTCCTACAGAATTAGATGGGGCTGGATACCAGAGAACAGTGGCCCATCTTGCTCTAAGCATCTGTCTGGCATCATGCAGGCCTTTTTGAGCTCATTCTACTCCATGCACTTGCTAGAATATGTCCTAGTGGGATTTTGTCTTGTCTCAAACAAGCAGGCACCACCCAACCCATAGTAGTATCCAGGCTCTGACAGTCTTAACAGGTACATCCTGCCAAAGCCCCCACCCTCAGTGACTCTACTTCCTCTTATAGTTCATGAGTTTCCCTACTGTCCTTTGTGACTCCTGTAAATTCCCCCAGGTGCCCTCCAACTCCAATCCTACCCACTCTGAAAGTGTGTGTTTCAGGAAAGAAAAAAGGATATTGTGTCCACTATGTGGTCACAGAAAGTTCTGGAGCATGGGAGAGACTTACTTGCCACACTTCATACTTGTCCTGCCTAGGTGCCCAGCTCCCACCATATGCCCGACTTCCAGGTCCTTTCTCACAACCAGCAGGTTCATTCTGAGGAGATCTAGCCACACACACACACACACACACACACACACACACACACACACCCTGAGAAGCTCTGCTTCAGTCCTCGACACCCAACACTGTTGACAGTGCAGAGCAAAACATCCCAAATTTGTTGATGCTCCATGCCACAGTGTTTGCTGTACAAGCCTTCAGACCTGAGACTGATCACCAACACTCACTTAAAATGCCAGGCTCACTGAAGTGCACTTGCAATCCCGGCCCTGGGAAGGCAAGAGCAAGAGGATTTCCCGGGCTTACTGGTCAACCTGTCTAGCTTAATCACTGAATTCCAGATTCAGTGAAAAACCTTGTCTCAAGATTTCTTGAGATAAGGCAGCGAGCAATGGAAGAAGACATCCCATATTGACCTCCGGCTACTCCACACCACGCACACCTACACACACATGCTCAGACACCACACATAATGTAATCACAGGTGTAATCAAGTGGACTCAATCATGGAAGGCTTGCAAGAAGTGGAGGCAAAGCCTTAGGATTTACTTTGCACTAAAGTAAGAGGAGGGGAGGGATGAAGGAAGGGCTTGCACATAGCAAAGCATCTCTGGGAGGGACCCGGAGGTTATCTCAAGCACTTTGCCCAAGAAATATACCAGGGGCCTTAGCTGGCTGGTCAAATGAAGAGAGTAGTAAAAGGGGGCAAAGATCTTGACAGGGCTGATGTATCTTGACCGGACAAGCTTCAGATGGCCTCTTCAGATCAGGGTGTGAGGACAGAAGTAAGATTTATTTTTAAACCATCTTGTCTGGAGGGCTTGCATTTCAATGGGCTCTAGATTTGCATATTTTAACAATAACCCCGTTCTTCTGTCTGGTCCTACTGCTGGCTGTCTCTCTAAAGGACGATCACTGCTTCAGTAAACCCTTCCTAATCCGAAGGTACAACAGGGCTGCTCAGCTGGAGGGCAGAGGATTAACAGGGCCTTTCTCTTTGGTCTGGAAACAAGTCTGAAGGGCGGGTGACCCACTTGCAGCCTCTGGCACTTCTGCCAGGCCCAGGAACTAGGCTGATGATCCCACTTGAGAGAGGCCTTGGTCATCCATAAGATGAGTATGTTAAGTTGTGTGTGTGTGTGTGTGTGTGTGTGTGTGTGTGTGTGTGTTCAACTTCAGGTTTCATTCCACAGGACACTGTCTACTTTAGTTTGGTTTGACAAATTAAAATATTTATATGAGGGATTTTATTCATCTCTCCACCCTAAACCCCACTAGCTCCCCCCTTCCCCCCCCCCCCCCCCCGCCATTGAAACCTTCCTTGTCAACAGGCCCTCCCCCTCCCTGTACTTTCAACAACTCAGACTGCTTCAGAGATCCCTGTGTGGACCTTTTCAGGGGCCATGGTAATATTCTGCCCTTTTCCAGTTTTAGTGTATATGAAGCTGAAGCAAAAGCAGCTTTGGCTTCTGAGACAGGTTCTACCACTGGCCTGGAACTCACCAATTAGGCTAGGTTGGCCAGCCAGGGAACCCCAGAAATCTGCATGGTTCTACTTCCCCAGCACTGAGATTGATCAAAAGCACATGCCGCCATGCCCAGCTTTGTTTCATGGTCTCTGGGGATCCTTCTCAGCCCCTCATGCTTGCACCACAAGTACTTTAATGACTGAGGTACCTCCATGTCCTCAGTATGTCTCAAATAGTCACTGTTCCTGCAGCCATGACTGGGACCTGGATCTGCATTAGAAACAAAACGGCTGTGGGCCTTCCCTTACAGAGTAGAGATAGACATTAAACAAACCTGGGACCAGAACATTCCATCAATGCTATAAAGCAATGAAAAAAAGCATGAAGAACTTCAAAGGGCATCTGATATATATTGTAGGACCAAAGGGTGAAGCCTCGAGACCACGGGAGGCACAGGAATCCACCAAGCAGAGAAAAATATCAACATCAGGTCTAGCCTAGGCAGCCTTGGAAATCAGTACCCTGACAGGGGGTCAGCTGCCCTGGACAAGCCATGCTGGGGTACTGTGGATGTCACTGGGGGTGTTCATAGTCAAGCCTCGGCACTGGTAAAAACCACATTTCCTTGAACCTCTAGCCCCTCTCTTTGGAGTGAACCATTGGCAATTTATTAAGAAGGCAATTAAATCAGTAATATATTTACAACAAACCACAAATGATGCACACACTCCAGTCTTTCCCCTGAGAGCCTTCCTCACTGGAGCAGTGGAAGCCCCCCAAAAGGGCTCAGCATTACCTTCAACTCTGCCGGAACCTGTGTGTGCAGCCTGGAAATCTAACCCAGCAGGAGATGAGATCATGACCTCTTGGCAGCTTTCAACAAATGCTTTTACCATTCATGTATTCACTTCATTATCAGTGTGATGGTAAAGTTCAGGGCAGGCAGCATGTTAGCCACACACTTTTGTTCCCTGAGAATTTATGGACAGTTCTGTTCTCCACCATAAAGAATCTACATCATGGTTGTCATCTGTGCCAGTCACCAGTAGGCAAATTATGGGGATCAGAATAGAGCCCACTCATCTTACAGCAGTCCAGGGTGGCTGGGCTATGACAGGCTGGTCATATCCCAGCCGTGTGTGCCTGCTTACACCAGTACTGAACACATCCCAGAGACAGCTCACCCCACATTAAGATCATTTGTCCCTGATGCTCCTCACCTGCAACCCAGGAAGTACCTGGGGCTTAAGGATTGCCAGTGGGAGTGGGGAACACAGAAGGCTAGCCCTTTGAAGCCAAGGCCAGCTACACTTCTTCCTATAAGCCCAACACTACAGGACTTTCTGCCCAAAGACATGGGAAGCAGGAAAGTCTGATCTTGCCTGCCCTATAATGGGCCCTAGTTTCCTGTGTTCTCTGTTTTCTTATTTCACCATGATCCCACAAAACAAAGTGAATGCTTTAAAGGCAGCAGTTGTCTGGTATGCTGCTCATCATGTGTGTGCACATGCACTTGCACTTGTGTGATACAGGGATGCTCAGTCAAGAGGTTGGGACTGGAGGTACCAGCTCCTAAGAAGAGCCCATGACCTAATGAGAAATGATTTCCCTGACCTCAGGAAATAGAAGCTAGATAATTACACAAGAGGACAGTCCCGGGTCACCTCCAGAACTGGGTTTCATCAGCTGTAAGGCAATGAGGAATGCAGGAAGGCTCGTCTCACTCCAAATCTCCATACTAGCATTCAGGGAGGACATTGCTGCAGAAAATGGAAGCTTGTCTCTTTCGGTGACAGAGCACAGATGATGGTTTGGGAGACCCCTGGATATCCAGCTGGCCTTGCTCTAGAGATGATGTTCATTCCTGTCTCATGAAACCCCTCCATTTAAAGTGGAGAGAGTAAGTTGGCACAAATAAAACCATACTCTCGCAGGATCCAGAGAGCACCCCAGCTGGTGCCAGGAGGAACAGGAATGAGGATGTTAATCAGAGCCATCTTCCTCATGGATGGTACCCTGTACCCTGACTCTCAGGGTCAGGCAGCAGAGACCTGTGAGAAGCAGACATGGCAGCACCAAGCAGAGAGAAGGCCACAAGGGTGTAGGAGGGGGAGGGGAAGTCAGAAAAGAGCCTGGCCTGTCTGTCAGTCTGTCTGCCCATCAGCCACAGGTTCTCTACCTATACAGAGAGCCATGCTGGACAGGTGAAGCCTTTGGACCAGCTCAATCATCATATTTATTCTAATTGTATCGTAATCGTCCCCAAGGAGCCTGGTTCAAATGAGCTTGACATTATTAAAATTTTAATGCCCAGTTTTCATAGCTGAATGAATATTTAAAGGGTATGTCCCAGCGTACGTTATGATGATGAAGAAATTAATGGAATGTCTTGTTTAATGCATGGCTATGTGTTGATGCAAAGAGTGGCAGAGGGAGGGGCAAGGGGTAGAGAGACAGAGCCAGAGGGAAGGGACTGGGAAGGAGCCATTTGTCTGCTCACCCTCTGCTGCTGTAAGGAGCAAAGCTGGTCCTAAATCCTGTTCTGGTGAGACCAGCTCAGTCCATACATATCTCTTTCCTAAAAGCAGAACCAGGAGTTGACAAGGTTGGACCTGAGTGTGGCAAGGGACAGGAAAGGGACAGCTCCCTTCTGGTCCTAGGCGTCTATGCAAAGCTCTACAAACTACCACACCAAGGCCAAATCAGCTTGCTCCTTCTGAGGGAGCTCTACCTGGAAAGAGACCCCAGATTCCATTCAGTCTTCCCAGAGGACTGGCACAGGAGCCTCCAGTCTTTAGGAAGCTGTTCCTGATCCAGGGATGACCACCCCTAGCTGGATTGACACCCATTTCCAGCCTGGTGGAAGGATCCAGAATGAAGAACGTTCTTAGGAAAATGCCATGTGGTGGCTTTCTCAGGGTACGCCACACTATTGGGACATGTGGACGGATGACAGGGAACCGTGAGACAGGAGAAAGATAGGGACCAAAGGTGTCCTGAGAACCTGGCTTGGGCTGGAGAAATAATGTTTGCTACAGGGAGGTGCCAGGTGACTTTTGTCCCTTCTTTTCATTCATCATTCCTCCACAGACCTCTCTCCTTCCTCCTCTCTTTTCCTGAACCCTACCCTTCCCCTTCTACTTTCCCTCCCTCCCCTTTCCTTCCCTTCTCCTTCCCCTCCCTCTCTTTTGGCTGTCCTCTGGCTTCTCTCCCTCTGCCACGCTTGGCCCTGTCAGTTCTCCCCATCTCTGTGGCCTGACTTGGTATCTTCTGCCAGGCCAGCTTGTTCTGCTATATTCCCTTCCTTAGGTAGGATCCGGGCTTGGCAACGCTGGACTTATGGAGGATGGGAAACAGGAGAGTCGTCTTCTTTCCAGACCCAGCCTCCGGAGCACAGCCTGCTGTAGCTAGGAAAGCTCCACACCCTAGGCTGACATTTGACTTCTGCTGAAAATAAGGAAGTCTGGGCTTGTATGTTTTCTGGTCACCCTGCCCAGCACTTGAGGCTAACACTACGACAGTATCATAATCGAGCAAGATAATCCATATAGCAGCTATGGAGTCCTGAGCAACCTAAGCCCCCAGCCTCTTGCAATTGGATTCCACCCTCAAGGGTGCCTCCTTTGTGGAAAAGGGTGGGTTCCTTGTAAAATCCTTCTCTCGCTCGATCTTCATGGTCTGGGAATGCCCATCTTCTGGGGCTGCTGGGTATAAGATACTTGTGTGGTTTAAATTACCTAAATGTATTTCTCACTACCCCTGAGGCTGGAAGTTCTAGATCAGGGTATAAGCAGGATTGATTTTGAGCAAAGACTTTCTTCCCTGAAGACGATTACCTTGCTGTGTACTCAATGGCCTTTGTCTCTGTGTGTGCCTATGTCCCTGCACTTCCTCTCTGTCTCCTAAAGACAGCAGCCATGAGGGACCTGCCATCATTACTTAGACCATCGTTACCTCCTTGATGCTTCCTGTTTTTCCAAATACAATCATACCAAGGGCTACAGCTTCTCTACATGAGTGAGGCTATAAGACTCAGACCACTCCAGGGACCCTGTCAGCCTCAAAGTATGGCGAATGTTGGAGTAGGGCACTGCAGGCCTGAGAGATGATCAGGAAGGAGACAGATGTGGAAATGTGGGGTGGGAGTGTGAGGGAGGGGGGAGGAAGCTTCCACACCAACAAGAACCTGTCCCAAACTGTCCTCAACAGTAAGAAATTGTGTCTTCTCCGAGTATTGTTTGGCCCTTCCTCCCCTAGAAAATCCCCTAATAGAAAATCCATGCAGGCTGGATCACTATGTCCATGGTGCTCCTGCCTCTCCCGGTAGCACCCTAATCATGTTCCTCCCACCAAGATGCAGATGATCCTCGTGACTGCAGAGAACTGTCTGCTTTAAGAGCACAAAGGCTGGAGAGGTGGGGGTAAGAGAAATCAATGGCATAATTGGGTTCCTAGGCCCAACTCTGCTAAGCCTTCAGAGGGCAGAGGGGAATGTCCTGGTGGGTAGTCAAAAGTGATAGCTGGGGCTATATAGCCGGGTGTTAAGAGTACGGGTTAGCACACACTTAGCCTCAGGTTCAATCCCCAGTGAGCTGCTGAGCTCCAATCAG